>PVIJ01004586.1:0-92811 GCA_004024925.1 Scalopus aquaticus
CAATCATGGGGCCTTAGGCAATGGAGAGGTTATGTCTGCAGGCATAGTGGAGAAACTTAGTTACTGTTCTCCTGAAATTATACTTAAATTTATTTGCAAGAAGAAATATCGCATCCTGACTTTTGGGAACACTTCATTGAAGGCTCCGCCCATAGAGTGACCTTGTCAAAACAATATGGGGGTCTAGGTTGCGACATAAAAAAAAGCTCTATATTAAATCAAAAAGCAGAATCCAATTTTATGTTGCATTCAAGAATTGGGCCACCTTTCTGTATTTAATTTATCTTAACCACTAGTTTTAGTTATATATTAAGATCCCTGTTTATATTTTGTCACCATGTATTTTAATATCAGGCAAGGCAGAATTCAGGTCGGAAAGAATTAAACATGAGAAAGAAGTTAAAGTGAAATTGGTAGAAGCTTGTTTGCATAGCTTATACCACCATCATATGACTTTACATCTTCCACTATATCTTTGATTCTCAGTTATTAGAGATAACATTCCAACTCTTCAAGTTACACTGAAGAAGCAATGCCTATAAAAGTTATGTCCCAGATAACAGAAAACTAAACTTCCTAAAGCAGAAATTATAGGCACTATAAGGAGAACAAAAAACATATTAATATCAGGAGGCAAGTACTTGCTTCCTTAATTAACAAAGATCAAGCAACCAAAAATAAGAAAGTATAGTAATCAGTTGTTAAATCATATAGGGAAAATGTCTTCTTTTAAATTTATTCAATAGGTATTAGCCCCTTGTCAGATTTATGGTGTGCAAATATTTTCTCCCACTAAGTAGAGTGTCTTTTCATTTTAATAATAGTTTCTTTCACTGTGAACAGCCTTTATTTTGAGTAGTATCATTTTTTATAATATTTTCTTATTTTTCCTTGCTGGTGGAGTCAAATCAATGAAAACAAACAACTCGATTAGATAATAATAGGTCAAATACCATAGACATCTCACCAAAAAAGATAAACATATAGCAAATAAGCATATGAAAAGATGTTCCACATTATAAATCAACAGGGAAATGCAAATGAAAGAAAAACAACATAATACCTCTACATAGCTGTTAGAATGATCAAAAACTAGAACACTGGCAACATCAAAAACTGCTGTGGATATGGAGCAACAGGAACCTCATTCATTGCAAATGGGAATACAAAGTTAGATAGTCATTTTGGAAGAAAGTTTGAGGTTATTTCCAAAGCTAAGTATATACTTGTTATATAATCTAGCAATTATATTTTTCCAAAACATTTGAAAATTTATGTTTACATGAAAACTTACACAGGAATGTTCGTTGCAGTTCTACTCATAATTGCCAAAAACTTTAAAGCAACTAAGACATCATTCAAAAAGTAAATGGATAAATAAGCTGTAGTACATTCAGACAATGGAATGTTATTCAGCATTAAAGCACTGATAAGTTATCAAGTCATACAGACACATGAAAAAAACTAAAATGCCCATGGGAAAAAAGCTGATAGGAAAATGTTGCATACTATTCTATATAGTTCCAACTTTGTGACATTCTAGAAAAGACACTATGGAGATAGTAAAACTTAACAAAGTTTTACTTTGTTTTGCTAGTAAATGACTGCCAGGAGTTGGCTGGTAGGAAGAAGTAGTCAAATAACGGAGTCTTTTTAGGACAGGGGAAATACAATATTGTAATGATAGATACATGTCATTTTGCATTTGCCCAAACACATAGGACCTATAATACCAAGAGTAAACAGTGATTTATACTTGGCATCCTAATTATGTGTCAATGTAGATTTATTAACGATAACTGGTGGGCCACTTTGATGGTTCTACCTTTTTCTCAATTTTGCTCTGAACCTGAAACTGTTCTCGAATTTTTAAGTCAAAAAATGAAGAAAGAAAAATGATGCAAGGGGTTTTTGATCTTGTAATAATAATTTGTAAGTATAGGTAGTAATTCACTTTTTCATTAATAAACAAGAAAATCTCTTTTCTATGTCTCTGGGTCATAACTTTACCCCAGAACTTTTTACTTTTTCAGCAAGGGAATTACTTTGCATTTTAGGTTCAATTACTTTGTTTTTCATGCAGTATGTCAAAAAACATATTGAATTCAGTGTAACTGTAACTCAAAAAATTACATTTTTATATTTGGAAATAGCAAGGATCTATTATTATATTTTTAAATAAGTTTGTATATTTTTTTTAAGATTTACTTATTTTTGCGTACAAGCTGGGGTACAGACCAGAGGCATGGGGCGGCGAGATGGTTCACCAGAGACAGGAGTGGGGAGCAGAGCAGGCAGATCGATGGAAATACACTGGTGAGGGGAGCAGCGGGTGAGGCAGGATAGGTCCCCGCGCCATGTGGGAATCTCTGCAACTGGGCGTCAAACTCTGGTCACCACTGCCAATAGCTCCACAGTGCAGTGGTTAAGTGCTGCAGCTCAACAAGGATCTATTATTATCAGAAGCAATGATGTGATTTATTTTGTTAATTTTGATACATACAATGTGGTATGAAGAATATTGTAAATATCAATGGGTTTATCAGATAGTTTAACATATAATTTATCATTCTGTTCATTTACTAGAATACATATTCACTAAAAATATTATATATCTGACATATGTCTAAAAATACCTTAAAATTTAAAACTAGTTTTGTTATTTTAACTTTAACAAAAAAATGAAAATGAGTTTTCATTCCTATGACTTTAGTAGATCTCTTTACACAAGAGACATATGGTTTTGTGTGTCTAGTGTCAAATTGATTCTTCTTGTCAATGTAGTAAGTGACTATTTGAAATTTACTATTAGCCATCTGTTCTGTTCACAGAATGGCAGGTGTTCCTATTTTACTTTACCAAATTTAATAATTGAATAGTTTAATGACACACATAGTTATATAAAGGTTACTTGTTGTTTCAGTTTGCTAGTTAGAAAACATAGCTGTTTTAATTTAAAAAAGTTTATCTGTCTTTAAACAGTCTTCTTCACATGCATAAAAGTAGCATTATTCCTTTTAAAATGCGTGCCTAACATAAGTCCAGATTTTCAACTGGGCATATAAAAGATAGCAATTTCTGTGTTACCTGTTTATGACTTCTCCATGTATATATGCATATATATTTATATCTGTCAATATTTCTTAATCACCGGTGATATTTTCAGGTAGTCAATAACATTAAAATTTCCACTTTGCAAGTTTTATAATTTAGTTACATAATATACCTGCTAAAGTTGTTACACATGAGGATTTTCCACAAGACATTAATTAGTACGAGAGTAATTATTTCCAACAATATAAACTTAATATAACAACAACAAAAAAAGGGTAACAATAGGTTATTCCACAGTATATACTTGAATGAAATACTAAAGGTGTCCCTCTGCTACAAATGGTGTCCTATATAGGTAGAGACATGGATTAGCTCCTCAAGATAAAATGTTCAAGTATTCCTTTGGTATGTCTTCTATTTGACTCACAATAGCCTCCCTGTTAAAAAAAGAAATCATCCCTGAGGACAGGTTAGATTCTGCCCCCTCTCTGAACCTTTTGAATTGAATGTTACAATGGCCATAATGTTAGCATTAACCACATTACCTAAGAAAGAGAGGATATAAATCATATACAGTGTGCATAAATTAAGACTTTATCTATCTCAGCAATTGTTAATGTGAAATAAAGGCAAAGATTACATGACTCAGATTCACCTCTATTAATTTTCTCTTATATAAGTCTTCTGACATAAATGATGTTGCAATGCTATTACATATTTATAAACTGACAGGACCATATGGTAGCAAGATATTTTAAGATAAAACTGTCATGACAGTGTCCAGAAAATTGGTCAACACAATATGGTTTGCCTTGTTTCTCTACTGGTGTTTTGTTTGTTTGTTTTTAATATTCATCAATCTTAAAATATCATGGGAGTCAGAGGTTAAGTTACTAATTTAGTATTTTTCACTGTTAATAATTCCCAGATAAATGACACTGATTGAGTGACTTTGAATTATATTACCTTTGATATACATGGATTTACAAAAAACTGTGATTGCCAAAATATACAGAGTGGTCACAGTTTTTGAAAGATGATGTGTATGTACAATATTTTAGAGTAATATGTATTTAAACTTAACTTTTTTCATATTATTCTGACACACAAGAGGGATTAGCCATAGTTTTTTTTTTAATACTTCACTTTCCATTCTCCTTTATACTTGATAAAATACTTTAATGCTATCTCAAATTGAATAAGGTCTGAAACTTCATGTTATTTTAGTCTTAAATACTTAAATATTTATTACTGAAATTTATGGGCATTATCTTATGTATTAATAGTTATAATCATTAATACAAATCAAAGTACATTGTGGGATTATCTACTACCCAATCCATGTTCAAATACTTATACTCTTGGGAAAATGTCTTTTTATATTTTTTTTTTGGTAAAATTAGGTTAAAAACATGTCACCGTTGAATGCGGTCATCATAATTCAAATCTTATTTGATCTACAACTACCTTTTCCCTTCTCTTTTTCCCATTATCTTGTAAAATAAATCATGTCCTTAGCAGAAAAGCTTACAATGTGGATTAGTCTGTTGGCTTCTTTGAAATATTTTACTTGAATTATTTTTCTATCTGCATATTTCTGGTTACTTGAAAGAGACCTTTAAACATGTGAATAGATCATGCTCAGATTTTTTTTTTTTAAACAAAACTCCTTTGAGCTGGTGCTTCATATTGCAACACATCAGGGGTCCATAATTAATGTATGTTTATCCCATGCTCAGTATACTAAGAATATTCAGGGAGTTGGTAGCAACATTCTGATCCCTGCTTTGTAAAGTCTCTCACTTCATGTTTTTCCTAAGGATTTTGCCTATCGATGATGTTTACATGAATAAAGCATTTCATTTGAAATGCAGTTTCTGTTTCTTACAAACTGGTACTCCAAACTGCTTATAAAATCTTTGCCCTAAGCACTAGGGCAGGATTTCCTTTATCTTGATTATTGAGAACATGATTCCTTAGTAATCTTTTCATAAGGCAACACTATCTTGTATAAATCTAGTATGGTGATCTGTCTTCAGTCAGCCTTGTTCACATGCAGAAAAGTAGAATTAACCATTTTTAAACCCATAAATTATACATCCAGATTTTTAATTGAATACAAATTGAAAAAAAACACCTGATTTCTATGTGAATATATCCACTTCTCTATATTTACAGTTACATTTGTCAATATTTCTTAATTATTTTATGATTTTCTGAGTTAATACTCTAATTTTTTTCCTTTTACACTTTTTTATTTATTGTTCATTTTTTTTTAAGATTTATTTATACAAGCTGGGGTACAGGCCAGAGGCATGGGGCAGTGAGAGGGTTCACCAGATACAGAGTGGGGAGCAGAACAGGCAGATCAGAAATACACTGATGAGGGGAGCAGTAGGCGAGGCAGGAGAGGTCTGCCACACTATGTGGGATTCTCCCTGGCTGGGCATCGAACTCGCATCGCACGCTGCCGACAGCTCCACAGCGCAGCGCTCAACCTCTACGCCACCAGGGAGGCCCCTATTGTTCCTTTTTACACAACATTTAATTTATCCCCTCATGTGGAATCCTAATAATTCTCCCACCACCATGGCACCAGTGACCATCACCATCGTCCCTTGTGTCTTCCCTCTCCCGTTCTGACCCTTATCCCTACTGCTCCCCTGCTGCATACTTCAGATCTAAGGTTTGCCTGCAAATTTTCTCTATTTCCTGACCTTTTGCTCAGTTTCCTTATATTCCTCCTAAAAGTGAAGCCATCTGTATTTTTCTTATTCCTTCTGACTTATTTTGCTTAGCATAATCCCTTCCAGTTCCATCCATATTGCACAAATAGCGTGAGTTTGTCTTTTTTTTTAATTGTTATTTTTATTTCTGTCTTTTACATTACTGTATATTCCCCGTAGGTTTCCCACCACCAATTCACCCGTGTACTGTCACCACAGTCCCCTGTGCTCCCCTCTGCCCTGTTCTGAGCCCCAGTCCTCCCCCCTCTCTCGCTGATTGTCGCACTTGTAATACTCTAATTTTGAACAGTGGTCCTTACCATGTATTTACTGTTCCCAAGTAATTAGATACAAGTAATTGTACATATGTATTTCTGATATTTGACAGAACTAGAGTAATTCCCAATATTTAAAATAAGATAATCTTTTAAACCCCATTACTTTCTTGGGTATCCCAATGAGAATGTTCACATACCATTTTATTATGAGCAAATCATGATCTCACAAATTGGACCCTAAACAAGGTTATTCTGGACTTGAATATTTTGGCATATTGTTATTGCCTTGTAAAGAAACTTGTTATTAATAAATATTGACCTTTACCTTTGATGGTTTTTACAGAAATAATTTATCAACTACATGACATGGGGAACATTCATCAATTGGGGCTTTTAAATTTCTTGCATTTCAAAAAAATCAGAGACATTCACTAATTATTTTTTGATTCATTTCACTTATCATTATCTAAGTTGTTTAGTGTACTAGTAAGTGGAAGTACAATGATGAACAAGGCACAGTCGTGTTCCTGAAACTCTGCAAATTAAGGTAGTTGTCTGCCAAGTAAAAGGATAATTTAGTACCAGTGTTACCAAGCCCAATAACAGAGGAAAGAAAAGTCTCTATTTCAACCCCTAAAAAAGGATATTTTATTGATATTTAGGAGATAGTGAGTAGCTTCCATAAAGAAGTGGTGTCTAAGCTAAATACTGAATGAATAAGTTGAAGGAGTTAAGGGTACTCTTGCAGGGGGACAGAGTTGAATGAACAAATATAGAATATTTATGAAACAAAAATGTTCATGTAATCTTGCTGGATCCTGAATTAAAAAGGGGGGGGGTATAATAAGAATGGGACCTGAATGGGTTGTTAGCTGTTTTATTTTTCTGTGGCAGTGTGCTACATTAAAACATTTTAAGCATTAGTGTGCTTTTAAAATACACTACTTAGTACTTGAATAATTATCACAAATAGGAAAGAGAAGTTACCGTAGTAGACAACTAACTGAATTATGCAAGTTTTTCCAAAAAGCAGATCCTCAATTGAATATTTTCAAGCAAAATAATGTTTTGATAATCACCTATCTTTTGTTTTCTTTCTCCAAATTTTCTTTATTAAGATAAAATAGTTTTACATCTTTGTATCTACCTTTGGATCACTGGTTTTTAAAAACTATGCAATACAGTGAGTTAAGACATTTAATCATTTAGACATATATCTTATGATGAGTTCATTTGGAGAGTATGCAAAATCATTACACAGTTCAATGTGAAAGTATAATTTATATGGGTGACCTGCTAAAAATCATAGGAATTATTTATTTTTTTAATAATACATATTTTATTGTTATTTATGTCTTTTACATTTTGTATTCCCCTTGGGCAACCCACCACCAATTCACTCGTGATACATCTCTGTGGTCCCTTGTGTTCTTTTCTACCCCATTTTGTGTCCTTATCCTCCGCTCCCTCCACCCCCCACACACACCCGCTGAGTGTGTCTCTCCTATTTGGTTTTCTTATAATCCTGTTAGAAGTGAAACCATTTGATATTTTTCTCTTTCTTTCTGGCTTATTTCACTGAGTAAAATTCTACTAACCTCTGTTTAACATTTTTTCAATATTAAATTTATGGCCTTTATATTTTAAGGCTCAGAATTTTGAGGTGTTAATCACCTTAAATATAAACTATGTGTAAACCCCAAATACCTACTTTCTTTGTTGTTTGTGAGATGTATTATACATTTCAAACTATTTTTTGGGAATAAATGATGTTGGGAAAACTGGACAATCACATGCAAAAAAATGAAGCTACACCACTCTCTCACACCATATAATTAACATGAAATGGATGAAAAACATGGATATAATACCTGAAACTATAAAATACAGAGAAGAAAACGTCTGTGAAACACTCCCATGACTTTGCCTTCACAGATGTCTTTGTGGATTTGTCTTCAGCAGTGATAAAAACAAAAGAGAATATAAATAATTTGGACTACTCAAACTTAAAAGCCTATGCACAGTGAAATAAACTATCACTAAAATAAAAAGACACATTACTGAATGGGAGAAAGTATTTGTACAACACACATATGACAAAGGACTAATGTCCAGGATTTATAAGAACTCATGCACCTTAACAAAAAGAAAGCAATAGCACAATCACAAAATGGGCAGCAGACCTAAATAAATACTTATTCAAAGACATTCAGATATCCAAGAAGCACATGAGAAAATATTTGCCATCACTTATTATCAATGAAATGTGAATCAAAACCAGAATCGTATAGGGTCTCTCAGTGATTAAACGCTGTGCTGTGGAGCTGTTGGCAGTGGCAAAACGAGTTCTATGCCTGGCCTGGGAGATACCCACATGGAACGGCAGACCTCTCCTGCATCACCCGCTGCTCCCCTCGCAGTGTGTTTCTGTCTCTCTGCCTGTTCTGCTCCCCACTCTGTCTCTGGTGAACCCTCTCACTGCCCCACGCCTCTGGTCTGTACCCCAGCTTGTATGCATAAATAAATAAATCTTAAAAAAAAAAAAAACAACCAGAATGGTATAACATCTCTCACCTATGGCAATGGCTCATATCAAAAAGACCAGAGAGAACAAGTGTTGATGAGGATGTGGACAAAAGGAGACTCTTATAAACTGCTTGAGGGAATATAGATTGGTCCATTCCCTATGCAAAACAATTATGGATGTTTATCAAAATATTAAAAATAGACCTACCATACAATCCAGTGATTCCCCTCCTGAAGAATGTAAAAACACTAATTCAAAGGGATATATGCACTCCTGTGTTCATTGACACACTATTTAAAATAAGCAAACCTAGATGCAACCTTAGTGTCCAAAGATAGATGAGTGGATAGAGAGGATTTGGTATACATACATACTAGAATACTAGTCATCTATTAAAAAAAAAAATGAACTCTTGCCATTTGTGACAATGTGGCTGGAATTGGAAGGGAAAATGCTAAGTGAAATAAATCAGAAGGAAAAAGACAGATTTAAGATGGTTTCACTTATATGTGGACTATAAGCAAACAAAGAGTGAAATAGCACCAAGCCATTAAGAAATACCCAAGGGGAATACAAAATGTAAAAGACATAAATAACAATAAAACAATAAAAAGTAAAAGACGCAGAGGAAAAAAAAAAAAGAAATACTAGAATTCTGACTTACAGAATTGAGAGTACCAGAGGGAGAGGGAGGGTGGAGAGCATAGTGAGGAGGGTGTCCAGTGGTCTATGGTAGAAGACTTTGATTGCCTCAGTAATGGGTGTTTAGGTAACATACATCTGAAGGTTGTGATTTTATACCTCTGAATTATGTGCATTGTTGTAAACCAAAGTTAAAACAGTAAAAACAAGACAAAAACAATAATACCACAAAACTGTAAAACCTAATTTAATGTGATGTTTGGAAATTATTTTGTATGCTCAGAAACTAAAGAAACTAATGTGAATACTCAAGAATTAACATTTTGGGAATTTACCCAAAGGATACAAAAACACTAATCCAAAAGGATAAATGCACCCATATGTTCATTGCGGCACTGTTCACAATGACAAAGGTATGGAAGCAACCCAGATGTCCAAAAATAGATGATTGGATCAAGAAGATGTGGTACATATACGCAATGGAATACTATTCAGCATTCAAAGAAGATAACATGCAATTTGCAGTGGCATGGATGGAATTAGAGGGAATCATACTCAGTGAAATAAGCCAGAAAGAAAAAGAAAAATAGCGAATGGTTTCACTTATAACGGGACTATAAGAAAACTAAATAGGAGAGAGACACTGGGGGGCGGGGGGGGGGTGAGGGGAGGGTAAGGGCACAAAATGGAATAGAAAAGAACCCAAGGGACCATGGAGATGGATCACAGGTGAATTGGTGGTGGGCTACCCAAGGGGAATACAAAATGTAAAAGACATAAATAACAATAAAAATACATATTAAAAAAAAGAATTAACATTTTACAAGTCTCCTGTTTTTTAGCACTTTAAAAACCTGCATTGATACATTTAAAAATAAACATCTCATTAGTGATAATATATGAACAGATTTGTTTGAATTAGTTATATCCTCTAAAACAAAAAAAAAAAGTGAAAACCTAGCGTAGTTTTACATTTGTGTAATATTCTTGAAAAACTGTTGAATATTACATTGTTGCCTTTATATTTGCATCCAGTCTGTTAAAATGGTGGGCACTGATTCATGGTAATTCAGCTAGAAATAACATTTGTAGGTTTTATTTACTAAATAACACATACTGTGTATATTAGTCTGGGAAAAACATAAGTTCAATGAGTATGCAATGTATTAAATAGTTTGCACATCAGTAGCTATTATGGACTGAATTGAGTGACCCCCAGCCCCCATATACATAAGTTGATGTAAGCCCCAGTACCTTAGAATGTGAATGTGTTTGGTGATAAGTTTTTTAAAAGGTAAGGTAAAATGAAGCCATCTGGAAGGACCATAATCCAATCTGACTGGTATCTTTATGAGAATTGGACATTAGGATACAGTCATAGGGAGTAAAGACCATGTGAAGACACAGAGAGAAGATAGCCATCTACAGGGAGAGCAGACTTAGAATAAAACCAACTAGTAATACCATAATCTAGGACTTCTTGTCTCAGGATCTGTTAGGCAATAAATTTCTGTTGTTTAATTTGCTGTGTCTATGACTCTTGTAATGGCAGCCCTAGCCAGCAAATATAATAGCTTTATCTTTTTCAAGAAAAAATCAGTTTAATAAATGATTGTAACCATTATTAACAGATCATTCCATTGCTGGATTTGATCGTCACTTCAGATGTTTTATGAATCAACTTGTGCATTCTTTTGGTAAAAGATTTAGAAATTGCAAACAATTTTAAATTTAAATGCTAAATTGCATTCTCCAAAATAAAATCTCTATATCTATCCAAAATCCCCACCGAGGAGTCCAAGGGACATGGTGGAGCCTTCATTCATTTTGGTGGATGTCTGTACAATGACAAGATTTCCCTTGGATAGAATGACTAGGAACACTGAAAAATGAAAAGAAGGTTTATTTCTCTGGAGTAAGTCAAGGAAATATCTTTCTATGTGCGAGGGAAAGGTAAAGTAGAAATTGATTAGGAAAACAAAAGCTAACCTTCTTTTAAGTCTCAAAACTAGTTTCTTCACTATTTTCTTATAGAAATATTCAGACAAAGGTGATAAGGAGGACTTTATTGGTTTGCAGTTTTTGTTTAGATTTGCCACTTTGTGTTGTTTTAAATCTGTCCTCGAACTGTTTATCAAGGTGTCTTGAATTATTTGTACCATTCCATTTGCCTACCGTCTACTCACATTATTTCAAGGTTAGTTTCTCTGAATTCATTAGCGTTTGTATTCAGAATAATCATTTTTGATTTCCCAGGTGTAGTCGAAGAGGCAGTAGCATTTCTTAATGTCCACCAGTATTGTATTTCTCTAAGGTTTTTTAGTAACTGCTAAGGAGACTGAAAATAGCAATGATTGTGGTCTTCTCTAACACTGCTCATCACTTAAGAAAACATCTTCACCTCTCAGAAATTTTGATTTTTATAGGTTCCCATCAAGGAGCATATTCCAAAGAGTACTTTATTAATTTTCCAGATGGGTGAAAAATCTACATTTAATGTTTATTCCATGAATTGATTTAACAAATATTCACTGAATAACAATTTTTGCTTGAGGTGCTGTGTCATGAATAAGGACACAGAAGAACTATTCCAGTCTCTGCCCTCAAAGAATAAAAAACAACAGAAAGGCAAAACCAAACTGACTGCAAATATTTTTAAATATCATTTAACTATTAAACTGTGCACTACACCATTTGAATGCAAGAAGGGACCTTTCCTCAGTAGTCTCTTACCTTTTATGACCTTTATATCCTTCATAAAGCAGCCTGACTTGGAGTTTCGGTTTTCAGAGTATTTACATCATAAACGCTTTAGCCTCTCTATAGTTGCTTTATGTAATTATAATAAGGTTTCTTTTTTATTGAAAAGGGAGAATATAATGCCTACTTTGTAGAATTTTTGCAATAAGTTATATATGTGTCTATTCATCCATCCATCCATCAATCTGTCAATCATCCTATATCATTAGTCCACCCATCTACCAATTTATCTATTTGGTGTGTGTGTGTAAACCAGTATGAGCCAGTTCCAGTACACTGTGCTATGACACAGCCACTTCTTGTAGGTATTTGATAAATGGTAGCTTTTAATTCATAACTGATAAATATTTATGTTTAAGAAAAAGGGATACATTGAAAGTTATCTGTCCTTTTTTATTGATTATAATTTGAGTAGAAAGTTCTGTTCTGGCCATTCTTATAAAGATTCTAACACTGGGGGTAGACACTGGGCGAAGACCTTTAGCAAATTAAATATTTTTCAGTGATTATATTTTAAAAATTTTCTTCAAATCTAAAGGGTGCAAAATTGATAAATAAATAATAAATGATATAATATACGTATCATAAAATAGGATGCTCAGCCCAAAAAAACCCAAAAAAACAAAAACATTCCTAATGGAGAGGTGGTTGTTTCTTTGCCAAGACTTTAGATTTTATGCTCTTCTAACTGCCATAAGGAACAGGTAATGGAACAGAGATGATGTTTTATAGTGTCGTCAGTAGTACAAACCATTGTGTATGTTATATTGCTAGAAGGGAGCAATTGAGTTTGTGTTTAAGCAGATGCAACATATCAGCAGAGAAGGTTTTATGTAGCTATGGGTTGGGTTACTGGCAGAGTCATGTAAAGAAAAAGTGACAATTAAGAAAGAGAAAACTATATCCTCTGGGGAAAAACAACTTATTTTATTTTTGGCCTTTGTTTTCCCTAAAAATACACTTGGAAAAAATTCTAAACGGAAAGAAGCAAACATGCCCTGTGGAGAAAATTGTATTGTTATCTGTTCGAGAAACACTGTGTGTTTATAAATATGTGGATAATAGCGATGAGGTGAAGAGGTTTCTGCCAGCAGAGAGCCAGTTTGGTTTCTAAGCTGTAAACTTTGTCTGGCAGTTTCAATAGAAATAGAGGTTAGCAATTTAAAGTTTTTCATTGTGTGGGAAAAAATCAATCCTAAATCATGTACAAGATTGTGAGAAGGACCATTTGGACATAGCAGAGCAAGCAGGAAGCAAATCACGTATCACTTAACTCAGTTTAGATATCCCCCCTCACAAAAATATAGTTTGATATTCCTCATCAGGTGTCCTTATATAAAGACACATAAGATCTTATATTTATTGCTCTTTTTGTATCAATTAAACTTTATTAAAATTACCTTTTAAGTAGGGTGTATCCTGCATTGGAATAATTTCCTGGGGAAAATAAGGCTGCTGTGATGGAAGTTTGGATGGAGGTTGTTTCTAGTGAGGAGCTGAATAGATTGGTCAGTAGAAATTCTTACAATTCTGCTTTCCTCCTTTTCCCAACTAGTGTACATTCCCTAGCTCTTTATAGGTATATGCCGCCACTAATGCTAGACTCTGACAGAGAATGAGACAGCATGAATCTCTGTCAGGGTGAGGTTTTGATGGGTACTGCCTGATATATTCATTTCCACACTGTGCTTGCCTGAAACCCAGAGTTCATGTATTAAAATATAAGGGCCCATCGGCCAATCATTTCCTTTTTCTCACACTGCTCAAAATAAACTCTTAAGCGACATTCAACATCTTTTTTATGCCCCTAAAAAATCTTTTTCACAGTAAGTGGCCGCCAGGTCTTTGAGAATCTTCTCTTGACACAGCCCTTTCTTGTTCTACAGCTGTCCCAGCTGCCTTGTGTGGCTTGACAGTCACAGCTGCATCCACATGGTGACAAATCTAAGGCCCCTGGAGTGCTTGGTGTTTGGATCTCTCATCACCACAGTCCATTGCTCAAAATGGCTTCTCAGACTTTGGTCATTTCAAAACTTAAACCTCTAATTAAGAGCTTCCACAGCCGTTCTGGCTCCTTGGGAGACTCTGACTTACACATGATGATAGTGGAAGGGAAGATTTATGCTTACTCAGTACTGTGGCAATGTCTACACGTGGAAAGAGGTCAAGTTTTTTCGTAAATAAGATTGCTTTTTATTATTTTCATCATATTTTTGATAATTTTTCTTTGGTTTACAATGGTGTACCTGCTAATTACAAGTAATCTTTAAGGTTTTTTTCCTAATATAAAATTGCTCACCACTGTCTTGTTTCCTGAAGATTTTGCTCAAATACTGCCTTAGTAGCAAATTCTCCCTACCAATAGAAAAAAAAAAAAACATAAAAAAACACAACAAAAATTGTCTATGCCAGTTACAATGTTTGTTTCATTGAACTCAAAACCAAAGATCCATTCTGCTTATATACTTCCTAGGGATGTAGCAACTTTCTAGTGTTTCGCTGTCATCCTCTGATTCCTTTTTCCTCTAGTCATACATTCTTTATTTCTCTATCACACACTTTCCAGAAATACGTTATTTATAGTTTACATTTTATCATTCTCTGCATAAACTTTGTAGGATGTTTTCTTTTTTCCCTGGACAGATAAAAAATCATTAGTTTCAGGAAGAGCCACTGTTAGAATACTCTTAATGATAAGGATTGATTTTCCTGATCAGTTATGGTTTGAGGGTATTGATGACCGCATTCTCACTACAAAGAGAAAAATAATGGTAGCCTATTTCATTTCACTACAAAACTGTTCATTGGATTATAAATTGTGGTTACCCAAAATGAAGTGCTTATTGAAAGCAAGGTTTTTGAAGACAGAGTCAAATGATTGCCGCTGTTTGAGAAGAGAGCACTACAAGGACTAAAGCGCTGAATGGGCTCCTGTGACAGCACCAGGCGGTTTGTGAAGGACTCTGAATGGTTTGGTGGTGGGTGTAGGGTGGCAACATACAACTAAAGAGGTTTGAACTTATACCTAAATCAGACTCAGCGTTGCAAGTCATTTTTTTCCCTCAATAAAAGAAAAAAAAATACAATTTAGAAAAGAATTAGTAAACTAAGAGTTTCAAAAATCTCTCCACAAGATATGGTCAGGGAAGCAGAAATTTTCACACTGACTCAAAAAATAATGAGGCCGATAGAGATATAAATAATAGTACAAAATAGAATGTAAAAAATGTACTTTTAACAATGACACTTTGAAATAACTATCTCATTATTCAACATATTTTTTAAAAGTACCTCTTACTTTGCAAGCATAATTTAGCTTCTCAGAAAGAAACAAAATGAAATTACTCTTCTCAAATTATTCATAGTCCTGGGTAACAATTATGGAAAGAAAAGTTCTGATATGCTAGTGGTTTCAAGCTATATTATATATAAAACATGAAACTTGTCTAAGAAAACTTTAAAAAGAGAATGTGTAAATGGAAAACTTTAAGGGAATTGATTTTTAAAGCTTCAATTTCCATAATACATATTCTTTTCTAGAATTGATTTTCCTGATAATGCACTTGTAATGGAGATGCAGAAATATCACTTCCTGCTCACTTACCCTTTCAAAATTTCGTTAACTTTTCAAAGTGAAATGCTTTTCTCTGAACATCCTAATGATGGTGCATTGCTCCAAAGGATAGGAACCTCACAGACAATAAGCAAAATAACAATTAGAGATATCTTCATCTAATGTGAATCCAAAGGGAATAAGGAAGCCAAGAATACTGTACTGTTGCTTACAAAACAGTTGAATAAATAAAGAATCTGTCAGCCCATAACTTTAGGAAAATTTTTTTAAGATAGAGTTTTGTAATTATTGGTATGTAACTCAAAGATGTTTTAAAAGTGAATTTTAGGGCCTCCCTGGTGGCACAGTGGTTGAGCGCTGCGCTGTGGAGCTGTTGGCAGCACGCAATGCAGATTGACGCCCAGCCCGGGAGAATCCCACATGGTGGGGCAGACCTCTCCTGCCTCACCCGCTGCTCCCCATAGCAGTGTATTTCTGATCAGCCTGTTCTGCTCCCCACTCTGTCTCTGGTGAACCCTCTCGCCGTCCCACGCCTCTGGCCTGTACCCCAGCCTGTATGTATAAATAAATAAATCTTAAAAAAAATTAATTTAAAAAAAGTGAATTTTAATCACAATACCTATTTTTATTTGCTTGTTTGTATAAAGTGCATGAACACTTAGATATATAAAAATAACAGAAAATGAGTGTAGGCACCTACTTTATTATAGAAATAAGTATTTTTGAGTATGGATATGTGAATATGTAGAAAAAATGTCAACATTTCTGCATTTTAGCTATTCATGATTATTTGTATTAACAATTAATTTTAAATACATTTATGTAGTTTTATCAAGTTTGTACTATGATAGTGTGATGGTTAAAAATGTAATTATACAATACTAGGCATATGTTTAATAAACATTTTTAAAAGAATGCCAATATGTGCTACAAATATGATAAGCTGATTACTAAATTATTTTCACCATAAAATTTAATTATGTAGAAAATTACGTAGAAATTTGTAATCTATATATATGTGTGTAGCTATATATATTCAGGAATCAAAAGAATGCAAAGTCTTTTATTATTAAGGCAGTTGTTTATATAACTTTGAATTGTAGATATTGTCTCTCGTTGGTATTTATTGACTATTTTAAAAGTTTTCCTACAATCATTATTTTATTTACACCATAAATAAAATCCTTTGCAACTCTAAACACATAATATAGTTTCTAGTAGCTGCACATGATTAGATCTTGAAAACCATGTGACTGAATAATTTTCCTTTTCTTTTTAAAAAATATGTGTATGTAGCACCAAGTCTTATATGTGAACTCATGTGTCTATATGTAAGTTAATTCACTGAAGAAAATATTCTTATAGAAATATAATTTAAAATAAACTTACTGACCTAAGAAGAGACTAGTCTAGGGCTTTGTGTACATGGGTCCCTTAGAATAGTTCCTAATCCTCTTTACCCAAGTTACTTTATCTACAAAATTTTCTTTTTCATTTAAGCATCTGCAAGGTCCACAAATCTATGTTAAAGTTGTCCAAATACGTATTCATTAATTTCAAAGTGAAGCTGACTTTTCAAAATTGCTTCCAGAAGAAACTAGCCATGATAGAGAAATATTCAAATCTATATAGAATGAAGTTCAAATTAGTTTGTTATTTTACAGATATGTACTCATCATACTCAGAAAAGACAAGGAATCAGTTTCTAAATCCACAGAAATACAACACTTAACAAAATCATCACTATCTCTTAGAAAGAATACCCATTAACTTCACTTTTTATTTTTAATGGCATTTTATTTCCACAAAGAACTGAAACAGCCAATATATTATAAGCAAAGTAATTACATTGCAACTGACAAATTTTTATTATCAAAAATATAGTCCTATTCAAACTGGTGACCCTGAGGTGAAAATACCATGTATTATGTAGTGGATCACTACAGTTTTCTTGTTTCTTTTCAATTCTTAGTTTTAACAAGTGCCATGAAATAGTATAAATTTACCCTAAGGCTCTATGCTATTACTACTACTATATCTTTCCTATGTTAATACAAATGAAACATGGCAGATGTTGTATTATTAAGGTTTATATTGCAAATACTCTTTCACTTGTCCATCTTAGAAAGGTTCACTCGGTACTCCATGAGGCAAACAATTCTGCCTGTCATCTTACCTCACAGATCTGGGAATAATGAACACATCAGCTGCTGACCTCAAGCAACATGCCTTCTTATTTTTTCCCTTTCGCAGCGCACTGGGTTATGCCCCATTACATCCCATGCATTGTTTCATCTCATGAGTTTCTCATAAAATAGAGAGGTGGGGGAGAGGGAGAAACAGAAAAAAAAAAAAAAAAAGATGGATTTTCCAGTTACAGAACAATTGCTTTCAGTAAGGACCAAATATGTTGAAAAGCAAAATCCTTAGCAACTCTTTGAATAAGAGGCAGATCCCACAGGTTTTTCTAGAGTTCTGTGAGCCTAGCATTTATTTATTGTGCTTCTATCTAAATTAATCGGAAGTTTACACCAGTGGAGGCCCGGATTATTACTTTTTTTAAATATTTATATCGCTTGCTGCTTTCTTTTACTGGCAAGTCATCCTCACTAGAAAAACAAATGCACCTTATAAAACTAATTTAAAGAATTATTAATTTCAATGGCACTATCTATATAAGTTCCTTGAAAATATCATTAAAAGTTTTAAGTACATTTTTATAATATATGGGTTTACTATTTTTAGGAGCTAAAAGAATTTTTTTGCTATCTTTTGCTTCCTCTCTGTTTCTGTCACACATGTATTTCCCTTGCCTTTGTGTTTGCTCCTATGATTCATGATTACCTTCCAAGAGTGGAGTGTATTAGAAGCCAATAAAATTAGAATACCCAATTCTTAAGTAGAATAAATCAGAAACAAAAGAACAAGGTGACATCAATGAGGATTTGCCTTGTGACTCTGTCTCTGAGTTCTTCAGGCCTAATTCTTTTTTTTTTTTTTAAGTTTTTTTTAAAGATTTATTTTTTTTATACATACAAGCTGGGGTACAGGCCAGAGGTGTGGGGCTGCGAGAGGGTTCACCAGAGTCAGTGTGGGTAGCAGAACAGGCAGATCAGAACTACACTGCTGAGGGGAACAGCAGGCGAGGCAGGAGAGGTCTGCCGCGCCATGTGGGATTCTCCCCGGCCGGGCGTCGAACTTGCGTCACTCTTGCCGACAGCTCCACAGCGCAGTGCTTAACCACTGCGCCACCGGGGAGGCCCTTCAGGCCTAATTCTTAACCTGTTTCCACTTTTCTGCAGAAGACCCACATACTGATTCCAGTGTCAGTCACAGATTTTCAGAGAAATGTTCGGTCATAAAAAGCCATGTCATTTTTAAGCACTGTGGCTTGAAGATGCAGTTGATTCCCATTAAGCACAACCTGGTGATATGCAACACTTGTTATCTTGACTTGTTAACCAGGTATGTGAACTTTATTCTTTTTTTTTTAACCTTTGAATATTGATGCTTATTTTTTAAATTCCCTAACTGCAGTAGATTGTGAATAAATATATATATATTATAGTCAAACAGCGGGACAAATCCTTAAAGAACATATTGTAAATGAATTCAAACTTAGATCCCAGTTCTGCTTTAAATAAAATGTAGATCTGTATGTAAAAAACAACCTGAAAGTGATTGAAAAATAAAAGGAAAATAATGAGGTATAACTTCCATTAGAAAGTAAGTCATTGTTATGACATTATTATTTCGGAGAAAAGAAAAAAGTTTATAACTTCTTTTGTTGTCATGAAATTACTTGAAAACTTATATATAAATATGACAATCCTGTTTTTTTATTGTGCGCCATTCTCACTGGTGTGAGGTAGTATCTCATTGTGGTTTTGATTTGCATTTCCCTGATTATAAGTGATGTTGAACATTTTTTCATATAGCTGTTGGCCATTTGTTTTTCTTCTTTGGAGAAATGTCTTTTTAGCTCTTCTGCCCATTTTTTTTTTTTAAGATTTATTTTTTTATTATTATTATTTTTTTTTTACATACAAGCTGGGGTACAGGCCAGAGGCGTGGGGCGGCGAGAGGGTTCACCAGAGACAGAGCAGGGAACAGAACAGGCAGATCAGAAATACACTGCTGAGGGGAGCAGCGGGCGAGGCAGGAGAGGTCTGCCCCACCATGTGGGATTCTCCCCGGCCGGGCGTCGAACTCGCGTCGAACTCGACAGCTCCACAGCGCAGCGCTTAACCGCTGCGCCACCAGGGAGGCCCTCTTCTGCCCATTTTTTGACTGGATTGTTGACTTTGTTTTTGTTGAGTTGTGTGAGCTCCTTGTAGATTTTAGTTATCAGTCCTTTTTCGGTTGTATTGTGTGCAAAGATTTTCTCCCAATTAGTAGGGTGTCTGTTTTATTGCCTCTTTTGCTGTACAGAAGCTTTTTAGTTTGATGTAGTCCCAGCTGTTTATCTTTTCTTTGACTTTCTTCACTTTTTGGGATGTGTCTTTAAAGATTTTGCTGAAATGTATGTCGTGTAGGGTTTTGCCTATATTTTCTTCCATAACTTTTATGGTTTCAGGTCTTACATCCAAGTCTTTTATCCATTTTGAGTTGGTTTTTGTGCATGGTGTGAGGTAGTAGTCTAGCTTCATTTTTTTGTGTGTAGCAGTCCAGTTTTCCCAGCACCAAACAGGCAACAACAAATGCTGGCAAGGATGTAGAGAAAAAGGAACTCCTCTACACTGCTGGTGGAAATGCAAACTGGTCCAATCACTATGGAAAGCCATATGGCGTTTCCTCAAACTGATAAAAGTGGAGCTTCCCTACGACCAGGCAATACCACTTTTGGGAATCTACCCAAAAGACACAGAAACACTAATCCAAAAGGATACATGCAACCATATATTTATTGCAGCGCTATTTATAATAGCGAAGGTATGGAAACAACGCAGATGCCCAAAAATAGATGACTGGATCAAGAAGATGTGGTACATAGTCACAATGGAATACTATTCAGCATTCAAAAAATCTAAACACATGCAATTCGCAGCAACATGGATGGAACTAGAAGGGATCATGCTCAGTGAAATAAGCCAAAAGGAAAAAGAAAAATATCAAATGGTTTCACTTATAACAGTAATACAGGGGAACCAAATACAAGAGCGACAATCAGCGAGAGAGGGGGGAGGATTGGGGCTCAGAACGGGGGAGAAGGGAGCACAGGGGACTGTGGTGATGGTTCACGGGTGAATTGGTGGTGGGAAACCTACGGGAAATACACAGTAATGTAAAAGATAAATAAAAATAACAATAAAAAAATAAATATGACAATCCTTATAAGAAAAAAAAGAGCAATAAATAGTGGAAATACAAAAAAAATGTCCTGGAGGCTTAGGAAATTATTAAAAATGTAACATATGTTTGATTGGAGTTGCAGAAAGTGGTAAAATTTTAGTTCTTATCTTTTCACATGTTTTCTCAGCCTATGGTGAATGGGGCCCAGAAATTAAGTGAAGAGACTGTGGCAAAATAATTACCAAAGCTAATGAAAGATGATGAATGACAAATCAATGATGTGCAGGTAGGAACAAACATGATAAATTAAAAGAAAAAACTCATCCAGGTAATAAAACATAAAAAAGAAATTTTAAAGAATTAAAATTTGAAAGGAAAAACAAGGCAGAGAAAAAAGAAATAATACATTCACGTACATGTTTTTAGAAGTGGAATATGTAAGGATGCCGAATCATTTTTCCAATTTAAATTCAGACTAGCTCTTCATAAGATTTGATTAATGTCAAGAATATGGACACATATCAATTATTGTTTGCTACCAGCTACAGTGGAGAAATATGTGAACCTCTCAGAAAATAATACTTTAGTTACTATCAATTTCTAAGAAAGAAAAACATTATCTCTCAGGCTGGGAGAGGTAAATAATGACATATATCAAACATCCTATGAATATACATGGGATCCACGCATAATATCCCTCTTATCAATCAATGTTAAAGGCTGAAAGTAGGCTTTATGTCTAAAATATACAAGGCAATTCCACTCTCAAAAAGTACAAGCTAATGTGACACTTTTTGTCACCTGCATTCATTGCTGGTCATGAACTTAGAGCTTCATTCTGAAATGCTCTTTTACAGGTCTGAGATCCCACAGCAAGTATATGGACAAGCCTGGGTTTGAATCCAGTTCTGTTTCATTTATTGATTCACTCACTCATTTGTCCTTGCAATCACTGTTTCCTCCACCCTCATCTGTATACCACGCCCTCTGCTCAGGCACTGATGATAGCTGCAAGCAGATAGACAGGGACCTCCTACCCCTGCAGATCCTCAGTCACATTGTGACGAAATGTAGCAACTGTTTGAAGCTAGTAACTACGGAGTTCAGAAACTACACACAGGGGTCATGGATGATGGCAGACTGCAGAGAGGTCTTTTTGAGTCAGGGTTTGGGGAGCAGGCCCAGAGTCTGAGAACCCTAGGCTGGCTCTTTCTCAGTTCTTGTCTTTGCAAGGAAAGAATTCAATGTTGAGATCGAAGTTACAGAAAAACAAGAGATTTATTGATAAATGAGAGGAAGAACAGGAAAGTTCTCTGTGCAGAGAAGGGTCCCAAATAGGTAGCTGCTAGGGACCAAAAAGCAGTTTACATGGATATATTGGACAAAGAGTGGGGATTTGGCTATTATCGTGTCTTTTGCTAATTGGCTGTACCTGGAGGGGTCTTCTAGGCTACTGATGCCCAGTGAATTTACCCATGTTACTTGGTATCCCTTCCCCAAACTACAATCGCTTTGGTGTGTTGATTTAGCATTACGTTACCGTGTTGGTGTCCTGGACATTCTACAATTTACTGCATTGGAGGGAGGGCACTTCCTTGGTCCACAATCATTCTGCAGTCACACTGCTAAATAGACCTAGGGCACCTGAACTTGAGGGGAGGGGGACCCTCCTGGCTCCAACTGATTATTTCTCAGTCAGGCTAACAAATGGACTTGGGGGACTAAGGCACCTTTGTTCATAACTGACTGCCTATACCCATTTCCCAACTTCTTCCTTTTTTATGGCTGAATCTCCTTAGTTCTCATGGCTCCTATGTCATCCACCTCAGAGGTTACCTGTTACTGATTAGTTACTGAGCCAAGCTGATGTAATGCTGGCTACCTGTATAAGAATATAATCATTAACTAAAAATTAAACAAAACTGAGTAAAACACTGATTCTCCATTACTTGCAAATGGAGATAAAATGTGCAGGTAGTTTGATCTTCAGATTTTTTTTCCTGCGGTCTCAAATTTCATTGACATCTACTTTCAGTAGGACACTTCCATTAGTAAAATGCTATTTGCAGTCAACTGGGGGGGTGAAGCTTTCTCTTCCTCCCTTGCAAGTACATAATATTTTTTTCCTGAGGCCTGTTCTCTGATTTTGCTTATGTCCTTCAAACATCCTTGCATGTAAATACATTTATAGTACTGCAGCACTGATTAAAGTGGGACTGTGTTTATTTTTTTAAATTTATTTATTTATGCATACAAGAGTTGGGGTACAGGCCAGAGGTGTGGGGGGTGAGAGGATTCACCAGAGACAGAGTGGGAAGCAGAACAGGCAGATCTACTGAAATACACTGCTGAGGGGAGCAGTGGGCAGGGCAGGAGAGGTCTGCTGCACCATGTGGGAAGTTCCCTGGCCGGGGATCAAAGTCATGCTTGCAGTGCTCTGGATAGCTTCATAGTACTGACACTTACCCCTTGTGCCACAAGGAGGCCCCAGAGAACGGTCCTTTGTTATATCTTCTCAAGACTACCTTTTATGATGGAAGATAGTCATCTCCACCCCCCCGTCATTTAGTATAGTTCTGGTTTACTATCGGCACTTGGATATTTATTCAATCAATAAAGACTAGGAAGTAGTAAAGTGTAGATCTCCTGAGAGGTTATTTGACTACATACTGTATTAGAAATTCTGAAAGTGTGACATAAGTAATTAAGATGAGTGGACCAAGGAGTGAGGGAGAAAAACATCATATTAATGCTAGAAGAAACTTTTTTCATAAATGCTTATCTCTGAAATAATAGTTTAAGATATATTAGTATGAAAAGGGTGACAACCATATGGTATTTCTGCTTGAAGGTAATTTTCAATATTAGAGCAAGGCAACCTTTGTTGGGGGTGTAGTAATTAAGTTTCTATCTGGAATGTGAGAGTAGTATATTGCTCCACTCTCTGCCTTCAGAGAGGAAAATAACCTGCTTTATCCAACACCCTCCCACCATTTTCTTCCCAGAATCTGAATTTATGAACATAACAAACCCTCTTATAATTGGACCTTTTTGACACTTTTGGCAATATAAAATGCATTAATATTTTTTCCAGTAGTTGCCTTACATATTGGTACTCATTGTGTTAATAATTTGTCAAAATTTTAGATATGATAAACTATCAAGCATATTAGGACATTCTGCTGCATGTATCTAAAAACAAAGTAAAGCAAAACAAGATAAAACAACCTATCAACCCAAACTAAATAAAAACAAATGAATGAAAAAGTATTTTTCTTGTAATATTAGAAGTTGGTGATATTGTTTGTAGATTTCAAATTTTAGCCTTATTTTTTAATTCTAAGAATGAAGCAGAGTAGTTTGGGAAAACACTCAAGGAAAGAGAAAACAATGTGTTTTTCAAGTGTATATAAAGTATAAAGTATTCTAGAAAATGATAAATTAAAAAAATGAAATTCAGATTCAGGTAGCTTAAATATTTTTTCAAATATTATAAGTAAGAATAGTAGAAAAGACAAATCAAAAAATATTAAATCCTCAGAAGACATTTAAATTCATTTTTTGAGATAATTTCCTCAAAAAATGATAATTTGATCAAAGAGGAAATAAATTTTGTATTTAATACAATTTTGTATTCAAATACAAATTTAAAATAAATTTTGCATTTAAGCCTAGTAAGCTTATGAAAAACCATGACTACACTGGAGAAAACGCCAATATTTTGTCAAATAAGAAAATTTATTTGATTCTAGTTTTTCACATTTTAAATGAGACAATAAAATATGACACAGATATGTAGTAGGTGTATCTGAACACCCTGGGGCCAGCATAGCTTTCCAGGCCTGGAGGAACCCCCATTCCTACCAGGGAGTGTTTATAATAAGAACTCCCCCTGGACTAGTGAGTCCTTCCTTGCCTAGGGGAACCCCACTGGGTTTATGTGTTCATATTATGAACCCCACTAGGCCAGCATTGATTCCCTTGTCTATGGGAACCCCACTGGGGCAAGGTTGAGTTCATAAGATGATTTCCACTGGGTCAGTGTGGGTTTCCATTGTCTAGGGGAACCCTATCGGGCCAGGGTGAGTTCGTAACATGAACCCCAGTGGACCAGCATGGGTTCCCTTGCCTGGTTACTAAAGATGTGGTGTCCAGAATATACTACCTGGCTTTCTATTTATAAACCTGATTTATTAGGTATAGAATAGGCAGAGTTTTTCACATTTTCCCATGCATGAAATTAGAGATGACGATAGTACCAAATCAGAGTTGACATTTGGATAAACTTTATAAAACATTTATAAAGATATTTACAGCACCCCAAGCTGTTAAATATTGTTATTGTAAATAAACTGATAGCATTATAGTGTAACCAGTTTTTGTCAATGCTAGAAATAACTAGAGATGAACTACTACAGAGAAAATTACTACCACAGTTATGAGAATTGAACTCTGTGACCTCAAAAATACACAATTCAGAAAACATAGTAGTCACTGGATAAATGTTCTAAATTAAAGTATTACCTTTGGTTGAACAGAAAATATATAATATAGTTGGCTAAATATAGAAATACATTAGTTACTGAGATTGATATGATTTGAGAAACGTCCGGTGTACTAAATTGGGTAGAATAGATATTAGTGAGCTTGACTAAATTGTTCTTAATTACACATAAATGGGGGGGGTAACATTCTGCCATATATTATGCCTTGATAAATGTTTGTTAAATTATTGACTATTTTAAAATAATCTGGAATTGTTACCGCTTCACAGTCAACTTTTCTTTTTATCTCCAGTATTATTTTATTTTTCTTTCTCTCTGAATCCTGAAAGTATAGTCCAGTTCAGCTTAAAGTTAGGATTTTGACATTTTACAGTGAAATCAGTAACCTTATTGAGTAAAATAATCAGAAATAAATTGTTACAAAACCAATTTCCCCAAAGAAAAGCTATTGAGTTACTACTAATTGGAGCCAACTCAAAATGCCAATGCAAAGTTATGTCCCCATTGTAAGTTAAGTTTGCTGTTTCTGTAAGTTATGTCTTCACCTTATTGAAAGCTTGCAAGTTACTACTTGGTCCAAAACCATTTTGTTCTTATCTGAGAAAATGAAACTACACTTAAATTTAAATTTTAGTTATCAAATTTACTATGTGAACATTTTTTTAAATTGGAAGTTGTGTCCAAAAAGAGAAACGACTATAAAAAAAGTAACATTAAAGTATGTAGTGAGGGCCTCCCTGGGGGAACAAGGGGTTAAGTCTGAGCACTGTGAAGCTACTGCAACAGGAGTTCGATCCCTGGCCAGGGAACTCTAACCACATGGCACAGCAGACCTCTCCAGTTTCGCCTGCTGGTCCCCTTGGCAGTGTATTTCAGTAGATCTGCCTGTTCTTTTCCCCACTTCGTCTCTGCTGAATCCTCTCACCCCCCTGCACCTCTGTCCTAAACCCCAGCTCTTGTATGCATAAATAAATAAAAATAAATCTTTAAAAAAGTAAAGTATGTAGTAAGTGCTTCGTGTGATTCTGTGAAAAAATATTTTGTCTAAAGTGGAATTCCTCAGAACCTAAACCATGTTATAAGTTGCCATTTATTTGATTTGTTCAAATTGATGAAAAGAGTGGGAAAATTTGGAATTGGCATTATCTCATTAGACATTTAAATATCTAAAAATAAAAAGTCTGAATGTATGATTTTTTTTACTACTGTTGGATTCATTGAGATATTAGATAGGCAATTATGTTATTTCTTGCACAACCTTTAGAAGAGCAGTCACAAAAAACATTTGAGAAATAACATAAAAGGTAAATTTGTTCAGGCTTTTTTTTGACCAGGGAAAGAGTGAGCAGAATTACTGATTTATGTCCACTTGTTTTACCTTTTCAGAGTATCAGTTGTTTTCATGCAGTATTCATGTGATCTACTACAGAGTTGTTATTTCCTCTTTGATAAATCTTTTGAAAGTGAACATGTATATTTTAGGAGGTTAAACAATAATATTCTTCAAATGACAGTGTGTGAAATATTTTCTGATGAAAAATTATTTAAATCAGAAAAGCTATTATTGTTTAGATAATCAGCTTTGATAATAAAAATGAATCAACATTAAACATAGTCTTGACTTCTAGGCAATAAATGTGACATTTCCATTAATGTTAATAGAATTTTGTGTTTTAATTTTCATTGCTTTGAAAATTTATACTTATATAAAGGCCATGCATGTTTCATTTTGTTATGATAGCTATGTTATTTTTTGCCTTCAATATAATGAATCAAGAATATTTAAATGTAGGCAATATAATTCAAGGAAATTAAAAAGTATTTAGTATTACATTAGGAGAGTAAAAGAAAAGGAAAATACTCACTAAATAATCAATGCTTTTGGGCCTCCCGGGTGGCGCAGCGGTTAAGCACTGCGCTGTGGAGCTGTTGGCAGCGGCCACGTGAGTTCGACGCCTGGCAGGGGAGAATCCCACATGATGCGGCAGACCTCTCCTGCCTCGCCCGCTGCTCCCCTCAGCAGTGTATTTCTGATCTGTCTGTTCTGCTCCCCACTCTGTCTCTGGTGAACCCTCTCACCGCCCCACGCATCTGGCCTGTACCCCAACTTGTATGTATAAATAAAAAAAAAAAAAAATAATCGATGCTTTTACAGACACACATGCACACATGTAATTTACAGAAGGAAATTCATTTTGATTTTATTAATGATACACTTTGTGAAATAATTAGGAGAGTAAAAGGAAAACTTACAACATATATGCATAATTTCTACTATTCAAAACAAAAGATGTCACACACACAATGAAACCTTTATATATACAGTGAAATCCTTCATTTGTCTGATTTCTCAGATTGAATCAAACAAGTCTTACACAGTTTCTGCATCATCCACTCCCAGCCAGTTATTGATAATATTTCCTCTTTTGAATTTCACAGGACACTAGCAACATAGTTTCTTTTACATGGGGTTAGATAGTACTTGTTTCAGCTGCTGCTGAGATGGTTGATGGAGGTGTTTTATTTTAGAAGAAAATAATTTATCAGAAATAACATGCTGTGCTATGAGATCTGTAAAGGCAGATACATTATGTTATTCCCAGTTTGTCTTTCAGTTTTCTTAAATTTATTTTCTTATTAACACATTCTGAGCTGCAATTTCTATGGAAGCAGGGACTGTCTTTCTCATACATTCTTGTATTTCTGCCCCTTGGGTGTCAAGCTTTTATTCTTCTGTTCATTCAACAAATGTTTGAGTATCTATAAACACCAGGTACATAGTTTAAAGCAATGAATAACACACATATGGCATCTTCCCCATTATATTCTTGAAGGCAGAAAGTCTATGAACCAATATAACTTCTCTTTGTAAAAATCCAACAAAATGGTGAGGATGACATAGCACACATGCTGAGGATGAGAAAATTGAAACAAAGATGAATTTCAAACTTCATCCAAGACTGGTGCCTAGTTCTTTTGGAACAGTTAAATTGATTTCAATCCCTTAATTATGTTATTTGAGAGTTTTTTGTAAATTTAAATTCAAGGATTATAGGTACATGATGTAAATTTATGAAGTAACATTCATGAAAGCTTCACAAGGATGTCAGTTTCCCTGGACAACAAAGGCCTTGTGAAAGACAAGGGAACATCAGAATAGCACCTTTGGATTTTAAGTCATATTCTTGCCTTATGACTTTGCAGCAAATAACCAAGTTTTGCCTGTATTAATATACGGGTGTTGCATCAGAGAATCTCTAAGGTCTTTTTCAGCTCTGTAGAACTATATATCTAATTGCATGAAAAGATAAACAATTATATTTAATAAGATATGTTTCAATAGCATCTGGGAATAAGGTGTTCTGTATCACAGGATTTGGGGTGGCTGAAATTATTGTGATCAATAATACTTTATGGAAATCAGAACTTTTTACTGTTTTGCTCTTCAGTGATTGCTTGAACTCATACATACACACAATGTATATACACATATATACAGATATATATGTATATATACATAAACATATATAATAAACATGCTTTATTGAAAATTATTTGGAATAAGTAATCTAAGCTTATTTTGTCTTGTTAATACTGTGATTATTTCTATAGATATTTGGATATATTTTGCAATATTTGGCTTTTGCTTTCCACAATCTGTCTTCTTTATACTTCCATCTATATAAATTTCTTCCTACTTTTTAATTTTGACTAGGGGAAAAAGGATAGCCATATTTCTTGAACTGCACTTTTGCAAAATAAGGATTAGATAAAATTCTGACTTAAAATTTACAGACCCTTCTTTGTTAAAAAAATGGAAAAATATCAATGCCTATCCTTTGTACTACAAAGGTATTTAACTACAGTAGTGGTACATTTTATGCTACATTTTAGGAAAATGAGTGTTTTAAATAATTAGATTCGGTGCTAGAAACTAGTTTATAAAAGACACTCAACAGATGTTTGCTGACTCTATGGATATATTCATATATGCACAGATTAGCAGATGCTGTACATAGCAATTTATTGATTTACTTCCTAAAATTTGCAAATAAAAATGGAAAAAAAATACTTCTTGTCAAATATAAGACTGTAAACTAAAGTTACCATTGCAGGGAAGTTACTTAAAGAATATTGTATCTATTTCTCTTTGTCTCTTGCAATATTCATTGCTTTAGAAATAGTCTATCCTTACATATTCACATTCATTGTGCCCCTGAAAATAAAGTGCAATTTTATATTGTGCAGCACACATATTAATTCCTTGTATGTTTCATAAACAGGGCTCATAAAATATAAAACTGAATAGAATAATTATTGTAAACATGATGGGAATAACCTTAACTCTATAGCTTTTTGAAATCATAGTATATGTTTAGATTAAACTTGGGAAAGATGATATATGTATGTTTGAGTAATTATGAAATACAATAGTGAATTTAAAGATCAACTCTAGGTATTTTTTAGGTATGCTCTTATGATTTTTCCTATTACTCTCTATCATGTGTATCTTTATAAATCTAATATGTTTCAATTTCCAGCATGTAAAAATTATTAAGAAAATTGAACTCATCTTTATAGGTGTTATAGAAACATGACACCATAATTTCTGAATTCATCCTGCTAGTTGTTCATAAAAATAAACAGAATTTTCAGAACCTATTTGCTTCTATGAGAACAGTTTAAATGAATGTGACAATATGAGAATGAAACAAGATCACTTCTTGACCTAACACTTAAAATATCAAAGCATAGTACTTCATGGCTTTTGCCTTTCTTTCATTATGTCTAACTCTAGGTTTTATTGACCATAAAACTATGTAATCCTTCTTAAAAACTAACAATATAAACTCTTTGAACATTTTATTTAATTTTATCATTTAAGCAGTCCATGAGATTTTACTTCTTCTCAAAATATTCTTAGAATAGGGGAGTGAATATTAGTTCCTTTTGTCAGTCAGTTGTCATATGTGCTAATGCAGTTACACATATCTAAAAAATATCACTTCAATTTATTCACCTGCTTAATTTATGCCTTAATATCATTATGGGCATCAGTACCATCATGACGTGAGTATAGTATACTCATTCTTCTTACAGTATAAATATATGCTAGATAATCATAATTATTTGCATATAATCATATCTATATATGATGACTATTTTGTCACATTAAGACTATAATACCGTGTTAAAAAATGGTTCCTTGCTCATTTGGATTAATGTCATCAAACATTTTCAATAAATTTCATTCTCATATATTAAGAGGCATACATTTACTTTGTATACTTTAAAAATCCAACAGATTTCAATCAAACTTGTAACCAGTGGTTTTTAATTTAGAAATGCTTTCATCGAATTTGTATTATCATTATAAATCTTCTTCTCTTATGACTAGTTGCACTTCTACCTGATCTTTTGAAAAACTGCATATAATGTCAACTTAGAATTTTGAATGTATAGAAGGAAAAAACTTATTTTTCCCTTCTCTGTTTTCAAAAAATTATCCAATTTTTTCATCAGTAGGCTAGATGAAACATCAAAAGTGATATTAAAATCAGTCAAATGATATGGGATTGGTTAAAAGGGAGATTGAAACTTCATTACCATCAAAATGGGGACTATCTGTGGTTACTATACAATCAATTCAATTTGTGACTTCAATTGGTATGTACGTTAGTATAGTTTTACTGTATAGAGATATTTTCCACATAGCCCAGATGCTAATAAAGTGAAAAGTGTAAGTAATATGCTACTTTTATAAATGTTAGCAAAGTAAATTAAACAACTCCTATATGCATGCTGCTTGAGTTAATTTCTACCATCAGCCATGTGGTAAGAACATTGTTGTGTTCCAAGGATTATAGTGCTATGCAAGAAACTTTAAGAACATAGGACTACCAAACATAATTAGATCACTTGGAGAAGAACTGTTAGGAAAATGTAAATACCACACGAGTGGTGGTATTTGATGGGTCAAATAATGTAATCAAAAATAACTGTGAAATGTTCATCTTTTAAAACTTCAAAAATAATAATGGTTTTAGTCTGGATCTCCATTTCTTAGATCAAAGACATTTTAATGGAGAAACATGGCTTTGGATTAGGTATTAAAAGCTTTATTTCTGACAGACTTCCCTTCATTGTGGGAAGAAAAAAATCATATCCTAAGATTTTGATTGTGATATGAAAAAAATCATATCCTAAGATTTTGATTAAGATTTTGATTCTTACACTGGTGTAAGAAGCAAAGGAATTGACAAATATCTATTGATTTTTCAAAGTGAAGTATTATTTAATAGCTATAAATACAGATATAGTATATATCATAGCCTGTATCTAGGAGAGACTATTTAATCTCAAAAAACCTCTTTTGTAACTATTACAGAATAGATGATGATAGGAGTAGTAAATTTGCAAAGAAAACAATAGCATTTATATTAGGATCTTTTTCGTATTCACTCAAATAATCTTTCCAAGATAATATCTACATATGTAATTGTAAGGGCATGGTCCTCAGGAAAGGGGAGTGTCCCAGGTTTCCTGTCCTACCCAAGGGAGGGTGGAGCTGAGCAGGAGAGGTAAGAAGTTGGAGAAGGAGAGAAAAAGGAAGAAGAAAGGAAGCAGGATGGAGGCCAAAAGAGGCATAAGTAGAGAGACATGTAAAGAAGCTGCACTGGCCTGGGGTGATTGAGACAGATGTGGGTGAGAGACCCGTGGGGAGGTTAACAATGACAACGTGGATCTGGATTTTGATTTTCCTCTTTTCCTCACAGACTTGTCTGACTGTTTCAGATCCTTTTCTATGGGTCCCTGCCAAAAGGTGTTTTAGACTCTTGGCAGGCTTTCGGGCCTTCCTTTGGGCCAATCCCTTTTGGGTGGACTTTTGCTCATGAGGTGATGGGTAACTTTGGGTGCTTGATTTAGAAACTATATTCTTTGTCTTCTCTATCTTTTCTAATTGTATTAAAGTTTCTTTCCACTGAAGGTCTTCTATGTTTTGTATTGATGCAGCAGATGACAGAACCTCTTTAGAGCGGGCAGGTTTGTGGCTTCTGGGGGTGCCCCTCTCCCTGCCCTGTAACATAATCTTTCATATACAAACATATAAGCAGTTTACACGTAAGAATGTTGCAATATTAGAGTTTTGAATCACCTCTGTTTTTTTTCTCTAAATTTAGTATTTACTCTTTTAAAAGTCAGGAATTTTTGAAGTGATTTTAGGAATAAAAGGTCCTCTAATTTACTGCAACGAAGCTAATCTGTTGATGTTAGCCTTTAACCAAAAAGATTATATGCCTTTTTTCCCTCACTGCAGCTTAAGATTTTATCTTTCTACTTAAGAGTATAAGGATAATAAAAACAGTTCCAACTGAGTCATTTGCATTGTTCTGTTCACTACTCACACTAAAACAGTTGCATATTATAAGCTATTCATCTTAGAAATGCTGCTTAAAGTATGAAAAGGAATGGAACTGAGAGAGAGGAAAAAAGCATTTAACATCAGTTCTTAGTTAGAACTATGTCCAAATATTCAGATTGATATAACAACATTTTATGATACTAGGAAGCATAGCTGAAGCCTCTTTCTTTGCTTTTTCCTCCCACAAGCAGAGACTCACCCCAAAGAGCACTTTTCAATTGCCCTTTTAAAGTGCATCTATAAATCAACGTTATGAGAAATGTCTTACAGAATGTATATAGACAGTACTGTGTTTGAATGGTAAACAGTGATTTGAGGCCTCTCAATTGACCTCAAACCCTTCCTGTAACACTACAAGAAAAGTAGTGTCTTTATTTGGTATTTTAAGAGGGAAATTATTGATTCACTGAGATGACTTTTTTTAAGAGCAATAAACTCCTCAGATGTATTTTCTTTTCCTATCTACCCTATTTTGTTTTGCATCTACACTGAGACATTTTTAAATTTATTTTTCAATTTCATTTGTTTTGTGATCATCCAGTTTTCTCAGCACCATTTTTTTATATATGATGTGTCTTTTACATCATTGTGTATTCCCCATATAATTCCTACCACCAGTTTACCCATGAACCATCACCATCTCTCCCCTGTTTTGATCCCTTTTCCACCCCTTCCCTTGAAGAATGTCTCTTATTTATGGCTGCCTGCTAGTTTTGTTGTTTTATTATTATCATTATTGTTGCTGTTATTTTTTTTCCTGATCCCTTATTTGTTTCCCCAGTGTTCCTCCTGTAAGTGAAGCCATTTGATATTTTTCTTTTTCCTTCTGGTTTATTTCAGTGAGCATGTTTTCTTCTAGCTCCATCCATGTTGCTATGAATGGCATGAATTTATCTTTTTATTGCTGAATAGCATTCCATTGTGTACATATACCACATCTTCTTGATTCAGTCATCTATTTTTGTGCATTTGGGTTGTTTCCATATCTTACCTATTATAAATAGTGCTGCAATAAATATAGGAGTGCAGGTATCATTTTTTAATTAATGTTTTTGTATCATTTGGGTAGATTCCTAAGAGTGGAATTGCTGGGTCATAAGGTAACTCTATTCTTAGTAGTTTGAGGAACTGCCATACAGCTTTCCATAATGGTTGAACCAGTTTACATTCCCATCAGCAGTGTAGGAGAGTTCCCTTTTCTCCACATCCTCTCCAACATTTGTTATTGCCTGTTTTTTTTTTTTTTTTAATGTGTGCCATTCTCACTGGTGTAAGATGATATCTCATTGTGGTTTTGATTTGCATTTACCTGATTATAAGGGATGTTGAACATTTTTCCATATACCTCTTGGCCATTTGCATTTCCTCTTTGGAGAAGTGTCTTTTTAGCTCCTCTGCCTGTTTTTTGACTGGACTGTTTACTTTGTTTTTGTTGAGTCTTGTGATCTCTTTGTAGATTTTTGTGATTAGTCCCTTATCACTTGTATTGTGTGCAAAATTTTTCTCTCAATCAGTAGGATGTCTCTTTGTTTTGTTTAATGTCTCTTTTTCTGTACAGAAACTTTTTAGTTTGATGTAATTCCAGTTGTTTATCTTTTCCTTGACTTTCTTTGCTTTGGGGGCTGTGGTTTAAAGATGCTACTGAGCTGTATGTTGTGTAGTGTTTTGCCTATATTTTCTTCTATATACTTTATGGTTTCAGGTCTTACATTTAGGTCTTATATACATTTTGAGTTGGTTTTTGTACATAGTGTGAGTATTGGTGATAGTTTAGATTTTTATCAAAATTTAAAGATGTCTGTCCATTTACCATCTCAATAATTGAACTTTTGATTTTAAAAATAAAATTTTTCTTTAAAAATTTTGTTTTAAAACAGAAATTCCACTCTTAGATATCTACACAAAGAATGAGAAACCACTAATTCAAAAGAATCTATACACTTCTATGTTCATTACAATACTATTTACAATAGCCAAGTTATCGAAACAACCTAAGTGCCCATCTGCAGAGCTGAGGAGTAAACCGATGTGGTATATACACACAGTGGAATACTACTCAGCTATGAAAAAAATATGAACTCTTGCCATTTGTGACAACATGAATAGGCCTGTGGAGGTGCTGAGTGAACTAAGTCGAAAGGAGAAAAAAAATACTGGATGAGTTCACTCATATGTGGAATATAGAGGGAACAAAAGCACCAACAACAGAAGAACTGACAAAACTAAACCAGAACAAACTCTAGAAATACGACTACAAAATTAAGGCTGCTAGAGGGTAAAGGTGCAGTGGGAACAAAAGGGGCAGGAGATCCAATGGCCTAGGGCAGAGGACTATGGGTACTTTGGTGATAGGTGAGGAGGTGTGCATCTATTCCCCTAAATCAGTGTTGTAAACTAATGTTACCTCAATAATGAAAAGAAATGAAATTTTGGAGGTTTACAGTAAATACATTACATCAAAGTCTGGAAAGTACTTTGTTTAAAAAAAGAATCAATTTTATTGACATTGAATTCTGCGAACAAAAATGTAAGAGCAGTCAACCAATTTAATGGGAGTTTTGGTGGTTTAATTCTTCACCCCAAGATGTCTCATTGTCTAGATTTTCAGATTGACGTAACAGTCTAGAAAAACTGTTAGAAATTAGGATCCTATGGCTTTATATATATACTTTGTCACATCAAAATAGGGAAGATGCTTTCAATCTATACTCGCTCCTACTCAGAGTAATGTTTAAACTTATAGTAAAGGGCCTCCCTGGTGGTGCAAAGGGTTAAGTGCAGCACTATGCAGCTATCCAGAGTCACTGCAATATGAGTTCGATACCCGGCCAGGGAGATTCACACATGGCGCAACTGCTCCCCTCAGCAGTGTACTTCAGTTAATCTGCCTTTTCTGCTCCCCACTGTGTCTCTGGTGAATCCTCTCACCATCCCACACCTCTGGCCTACACCTCAACTTGTATGCATAAATAAATAAATCTTTAAAAAAATAAAATTGGGGCCTCCCCAGTGGTGCAGCTGTTAAGCACTGCGCTGTGGAGCTGTTGGCAGCTGGGACGTGAGTTCGACGCCCGGCCGGGGAGAATCCCACATGGTGCGGCAGACCTCTCCTGCCTCATCCGCTGCTCCCCTCAACAGTGTAGTTCTGATCTGCCTGTTCTGCTACCCGCTCTGTCTCTGGTGAGCCCTCTCGCCGCCCCACACCTCTGACCTGTACCCCAGCTTGTATGTATAAATAAAATAAATCTTTAAAAAAAAAATAAAAAAATAAAAAAATAAAATTGTAGTAAAGAAACAAGAGACATCATTTTACTACTTTATAACTTGGTCAGCTGAACATAAAGCACAGTAACAATTTTGCTTATGTCATAGGGATTTAGCCATATTAATTCAGATGCTATTGGATATTAGGATTTAATAATTCTGATTATAATTACTATTATAATTATTACGACTTTTGTTATAGGCCATTAAAAATAAATCTCTTGCATGTTTATTTTATATCATAATTTCAGTACCCAGAAATCCTAGTAATCAATTTCTCAATGAAAATATTTACATTTATGTTAGCTTTTGAGCCAGAAATTCTAGATCAAGAAGGTCTCAAAATTGACATCATTATGATATCTCAAGAGACAGGCAGACACACTTTTAAGACAGCCTAGTGAGGCTTAAAGGATTCAATTCTGATCAGAATATTGGATATATTATGTTTATTTAAATTAAATGTAAAAGTACAAAATACGTTTTGCTAAATTAATGCACACATATAGGAACAACTATAATTAGATGCTTATAATTAAAACTAAGCTAGACATAGAGCACTAGTCCCTATTTAAAAAAAAGTTCAAATAGTGCTTTATCAAATTAATTAATACGACAGTCCAGTAAAGCTTAAAGTTACTGATCATTCTGGGATACGGTGTATTAAAATGTGCCTCAGAGTTATTCCTCCTGAGGAGTAAGGGAGTTGGGACATTTATACACTATTGAGAATTCTTATGGAGTGAAAAGTAGAGCATTAATTTCCAGACTCCTGTGGTCAGCTGTCTGCCAGAGAAAGTTTAAGGACACTTGATTAAAGTGGTGGCTGTTCAAAGAAGTGTATTAAAATGATAAAGGTTAAATACTTGCGCTCATGTGTGGAAGAGGTTTAATGACTCAGCATGCCAAAGAAAATCTAAATTCTAGTTCTATTAAAATTTAACCTATATGTCACTGGTTTATATCATTTCTTTAAAGAACTGTTCATGATTAACATTTCTTAAACATTCTATTTTGTCTTTATTCTTTTGTTTATACACTTTTGCAAGAAAATAAAAATACACGTTAACAACAACAAATCTCTTATTTCCCATTGATCTATCATGAAAAATGAGAAAATATAACCTTGTTCCAACTAGTTTTCTCCTGATTTACTGATCTCTGTGTTTCCATGGCTTTTCACTTTTCTCAAAAGTTCCGTGTCTATAATCAGGTTTGTTATATTTGAATAGAGTGACCTTGCATTGATATTCACTGTTTGCATTTGAATGTTATTTTAAGTGTCGATGTTCTTAATAATTGTCTCAGCAACAACTTTGCTATAAAATAGACTCCATTTTTTTTTCGATTGAGCAAATGACCTTGATTGTTACTATCTAAAATTAAGAATTACATTAGGAAATAACTTTTCTTAGGCAAATAATTGAATTAAAAAAGGTTCACTAGGGAAGCAACCATACCACTTATAGATTTTTCTGACAGAGAAAATTCATTCTTGGTGTTCTGCATTTTCCATTAAAATGTACAGTTCCAAGTTAATGTCTGTCCCTTACTGATAAATATTACAAAAAACTCTGTGTTCTACAGTTCCTCAATGTATACTATAAATTCAATTTTACACCTTAATGATTTAAAAAGTGTAATAAATTCCCTATAAAATTGGGCATTATTTCTCACTGAACACAAACACATTTCATTTTATACTGAGAAATATGCAGTATTATAATGAACCTAATTATATTTTGTCTGCATGGAATTTAGAGGTGATAGGTCAGGAAATGTAAAAGTACCAAATACTTGCTTTGAACTTGTCTGAACTCATTTAATGTTATGAAATTAGTATGGTTTACTGTGACTCTCTGAAAGAGCGCATTGTAGTTCTTCTCGTCCTAGTGCTTTGTTGTTTTGAGTCCATCTTACAAAAGAAAAAAAAGTATCAATGAACTAATTAGTATAGAAAAACATGTATTTAATAATTTACATTATTTTACATTATGAAATAAATCTATAGGAAGAAAAGGATTATACGTTCAGAAGATGGCATGTAGAGTGTATTTTATTATAGTTGGGTTCTACCATGATTGAATATGTGACTGTTTTTTAAGAGGGCTACATTCCATACATCTGACAAAGAGTTAATCTCCAAAATTTGCAAAGTTCTTAGAGAATGCAACAACAACAACAAAATAACCCAATTAAAAAATGGGCAAAGACCCTCAATAGACATTTCTCTAAAGAAGACATTCAAATGGTCTGTAGACATGTGCAAAAATGTTCAACATCACTTATTATAAGAGAAATGCAAATTAAAACCATACTGAGGTGGGAATGCCAGATGGTACAGCTATGGAAAATAGTATGGAGATTTCTCAAGAAAATAAAAATGGAAATTCTGTTTGACCCAGCAATACCACTATTAGGTATTTACCCAAATAACATGAAAATCCACATAAAAAGAACTATCTACACATTTGTACATGGCAGCACTGTTTAAAATTGCCAAATCGTAGAACCACCTCAAGTGCCTTTCAACCAATGAATGGATAGAGAAACTATGGAGCATATGTTCAGTAAAATATTACACAGCCGTAAAGAAAGATGAAACAGTAGCATTTTACACAAAATGAATGGAACTTGGGGTGATTATTTTGAGTGAAATCAGCCAAAAAGTAAAAGATCTCAGATGAGTTCAGCATTTGCAGAATATAAATATTTAAAAAACAATTAAACTCAAACACTGGTTTGTGTGTAAAACAAATAACAAAAGTTTGAACTCAGGAAAAAAAGATAATGATTATTAGAGGGATAGGAGAACGGTGGAGGGGGAAGGAGGTAGATGGGGTAAAAGTATGGGTGCTTTGATGGTGGAGGGAAAATAAATAAATAAAGTAATAAGTAAGCTAAAAAAATAATAATAGATTCTCCAGAGAAGCAGAACATATAGAATATGCGTGTATGTGTATGTGATTGTGTGTGTTTCTGCTTTGAGCATATATGTGTATTTTTATATATCAACATACAATATATTTTATACACATGACTTTAAGAAACTGGACTATGGAGACTGGCAAGTTCCAAATCTGCAGATGGACTGGCAGATTTTAGAACTTGGGAGGAGCTAATGTTGCAGCTTAAAAGACTGTTTCTTGGAGAATTCATTCTTGCTTCGGGGGAGGGCAATCTTTTTATTCTGTACAAGCCTTCAACTGATTTAATGAGATAACTCTACATAATGAACGACAACCTGATTTACCCAAAATCCGGACATTTAATGCTAGTTTCATCTAAAAACAACCCCACAGGAACATCTAGAAGAATGATCAGGTGTTTGGGTAGTTGACACAAAAAAAATTGGACAAGATGACACAAAAAATTAACCATTACTGACATTCAGGTATTTCCCCCTGTAATTCTAGGGACAGTGAATAAGTTACTCTACCTTCCAGCTCTCATTCTTCTCTTCTGTAAAATAGGGAAAGACAATTTCTAATATCCTTTTTAAAAGATAAAATCCTTAGCCTCAGCTTCTGCAGATTGAAGTCACATGACAGTAAATGGTGGTGTTTGCCACTAGATGGCTCTATTTATAGTCACTCTTAGAGACAATAGATATCTCAACAACTAAAGATTTACAGTGCAAGCACAGGCATTGATAGCTAAAATTCTGAAGGGGAGGAGAGAAATAAACTATGTAATGCAATGTTTTTATTCATATAAAATATCATTTTGGAATTATTCTGAAGTAATGAAACATAATATAGATATAGAGAAGAAGCACACACAAATATATGAATATGAGTTAAGCACCTCAGTATGCACCTCACTTTAAAGTTCACTTTAAGTGTGGCTAATACATTCTCTTCAATGGCTGTCCTGCCCTTAGTCTGTACCTCTATGAACCTTCTATAGACATTTTGTGTGTGCCTTTTGCCAAATAATTATGTTCTTCCATAGATCTATGGTGTTTGATTCACCAGGCCTTATTCTCCTTTTTTCTACAGTTAAATTCTTCTGCTTAGATTAGGTTAAAAGGTCTATGAGTCAATCTAATAGCTTCTAATAACAGTTGCTTGTTAGAGGAACTATAGATGTCTTAGTATGCTTAAATAATTCTGTTTAATGTAATAAATCTTTGGTGGGGGAAGAAGGCTGTATTATTAGGTATTACAAGGCAAAGGATATACCCCCTTAGTACATCTTAGTACATCTAAAGATTGAAGTTACAGAGAAGAAATGGGTTCTTAGGTCACTGTATTGCTCCAATTTTAGTACATGTTATGTCAAAGCAAGCACTCTGAGATCATTGTAAGACATACCACAGTTAGATAGATTGGAGGAAGAGGTGGACTTTTTTCTGTGTTTTGGCCTGATTTAAACAGTCTATGATTTGAATTCAGAGAATAAAGTCCTGAAGTTATAAACAGAGGTAAATGCTAACATAAAATGTGTACAGCCTCTTAAACCACAACTATTAATTCAGATTATCCACCTTTGTGCTTCTTTGGGTTTATTCTCCTCGATGTTTAAATTGTCTTTGAATAAACATATTAGATTTACAGTTGCAAAAAAATAATTTTGTATGCATTATATTATTGCAAAGAAAGTCACCCCTCTCTATGCCAAAGTCTCTGTAGCAACAGAAGCAATAACCAACTACTAAACCCCTGAGCAAAGATAATTTTAGGCATAGAAATGAAGTCCTATAGCCCAGTAGCTGCCTTTATCCAAAATATTGTTTTACAAATGATTTTCTTCAGATATGGGATTTTTTGTTAAATTTATAAAATAATTTCAAGTCTTATTGATCACCATTGGCTAGTATAGTGTGACTAGGATATGGGACCTGCTGCTACCAACATCACCTACATCACTGATGCTACTTTACTAGTAGTGTGACTATTATGAATACCCTGTAAATATACCTGTCATTATTTACTAAGTACTTTCGAATTCTTTGACAGCATCCACCTGACAGCTTAGAAACAGGTCCAAAGGAGGACTCAAAGAATCTGGCCACATCCATGATTCCTGGCTTGCCCAAGGTAGTCTCATCTCTATGGTATGGACTAACCTCAGCATGGGGCAGAATAATTAACTTTCTCAGTTCAGCCAAGCTCATAATAGTCTAACTCCGTTAGGTTTAAGATTCAACTGGAAAACTGAACCTCTCTCGAAAAAGCTGCATAGTGTCACTGTTTCTTGTGTGCTTTAAGATGTGTGGGCTGGGATTACAGCCTGTGTCTCATAAGACTTTCTGAAGGTCATAGGAATTAGATAATGTCACTTAATGCTAACATTTTCCATTCATTTTTCCATAATCTCCAGTCTTGTAGGGAATAATTTCAAAGTATCTCAGATAATAATTTAAGAAACTATTCACTGTGTAACATGGACGATCATTTTCCTATGATTTAGTGTATTTCCTATTTATAGAGCCTAGTTTTTAATATTAGAATTTTTTCTCTTTTGTAAGCAACAATAATACAATTTAAGTTAATTTAAGTGAAAGATAGCATTTGGGGCTTATTAAATAAATGTTTTGAGGATGTAGTGGATCAAGGCAGAATCCAAAGCAGAATGGGTCATCTTGGTAGAACCAAGATGATTTGTCTCAGGTTTAAATCATTGGTTCTTTTAAATGCTGGTTTAATTGTTTCCTATAGCTGACTAGCTCTGTGTATTTTGGGGAAGACGGCCATCAGGAGTTCCTGCATCACATCTTCAGTCACCCACTTGCCATAAAATGACCTGCCTGGCAGCCTGAGGGCCAGCCTGGATACATGCCTAATCTAGAATGAGCACTAAAGATTAAGGCGTTTGGTTTTATGAACAGTCCATTTTAGGTTTCTTAGCCATGATTCTTTCCAAGTAGAGAAAACAATTTTGATCAGAAACTTACATTTAGAGGGCCTCCCCGGTGGCGCAGCGGTTAAGCACTGCGCTGTGGAGCTGTCGGCAGCGGCGACGCGAGTTCGACGCCCGCCGGGGAGAATCCCACATGGTGCGGCAGACCTCTCCTGCCTCGCCCGCTGCTCCCCTCAGCAGTGTATTTCTGATCTGCCTGTTCTGCTCCCCACTCTGTCTCTGGTGAACCCTCTCGCCGCCCCACACCTCTGGCCTGTACCCCAGCTTGTATGTATAAATAAAAAATAAAAAAAAAAGAAACTTACATTTAGAATCCCATTTTGGAAAGAGAGTGGATTTGTTTCTTTTTTTTAATATTTATTTATTTATACATACAAGTTGGGGTACAGGCCAGAGGCGTGGGGCGGCGAGAGGTTTCACCAGAGACAGAGGGGGGAGCAGAACAGGCAGATCAATGGAAATACACTGCTGAGGGGAGCAGTGGGCGAGGCAGGAGAGTTCTGCTGTGCCATGTGGCAATCTCCCTGGCTGGGTGTAGAACTCACGTTGCCACTGCCACTAGCTTCACAGTGCAGCGCCCAACCGCTGTGCCACCAGGGAGGCCCTGGATTTGTTTCTTAATAAGAGGAGGAGATACTGTTTTTCCCAGAAAATGGGGAGGATGGAGAAAATAAGCAAGTATGTAGTTTATTTTTTTAATTGAGGTAACATTGATTTACAGCACTGTGTTTTAGAGGTATAGGATCTCTCTTTAAAAATGATACAATCATACAATCATATTAAAATATAAGGCCTCCCTGGTGACACAAGGGGTTAAATGTCACTATGAAGCTATTGCCAGTCACTGCAGCACTGAATACGATCTTGGGCCAGGGAGCTTCCCACATGGTGCAGCAGACCTCCCCTTTCTCACCTGCTGCTCCCCTCAGCAGTGTATTTCAGTAGATCCACCTGTTCTGCCCCCCACTCTGTCTCCAGTGAAGCCTCTGAACTCCTTCCACCCCCAGACTGCACCCTAGCTCTTGTATGTATAAGTAAATAAATCTTAAAAAAATAAGACTGGCACTTAAAAACACCCCCTATTTGTGAGTAATTAGTAATTTATCTTTGCATCTTTAATATAAGGCATGGCTGGGACTCAATACAGCACTGTTTTTTTTCCCTTCAAATTATGTTTATTTTATTGTTTATCAATATATCTCAGAAAATCAACTAAGAGATTAAGTTTTGTTTTACCAGAGGGTTCAGAGCAAAGGTTTTCTTGAACAGATTGCAATGGATTTTATTTATAATAATAATAATATGCTCTGATTCCTCTTCAGATAGTATAAATCTTTTGCCTTTTACTAATTTGTAGAAATACTGTTTATAAAAGAGTGTACACAAAATTTTAACTAAAAATTCATAAAGAAAACAACCTTTGAATCCTTTTGTCTCTCGATTTAAACATGATCTACCAAATTTATGCTAAGGCCAACTCTCTTCCCTTATGCCTTCACCAACTGACCTGCCATACTAAAATTACTGAAGAGTGAGAGGACATGGCTGCTTCATCACCAGGACTCAATCTTTCTGTCCCTTTACATCAGTGTCCCTTGTAAGCGCTGATAAGAATGTGCTGCTGAGAGCAAGCAAAAGAAAATACCGACTACCTGAAAGATGATCCAGCGTGCTGTTTTTAAATAGGGGGGTGAATTTTATTATTTTTGAAGATACTTGTTTCAACTTGATAGAAGGAGGAAAGTAGTTAAAAGTCTCTCTGGCATAATATTCAGCTCTGAGATACAGTATGCAACCTGGCGTAAGTTACTGAATTTTCTCAGTTTCTTCTTCTATAAAATGTGAACAATTATAAATACCATCCAACTCATAGGTTTGCTTTTAAGTTACATTGTCAATCTTATGTAATATTTGTTATCATGTCTAGGACACAATACTTTGTTAAGTATGAGTAGTTATTAGGGAGAATATTAAGAACATCTAATAAAATTTCTGTAGATATTACAGTGTCATTCTGAAGGATTATCAGTGTCATTTAGACAAATTATGAAACTTGAACATATTTGAAAATAGAATGAGATAATTTTTTGCCTTAAGTTTGGATTTCAGGGAAACAGCCTTGATGCAAATGTCTTTATGTGTGAAATTTGGGAAGAGGTTCTCCCTTAGGACAGTATCTAGAAGAGGAATGTCTGGGAAGAGGAGGAGATGAATTATGATGCAGTTCCAATAGAAGTCTTGGCCAATCCTGCAGGAATAACTGGAGATGGTGTTGCCCTATAGAGGTGTTCTTCCTGAAGTAAAGTGATTGGGTCTTTGTGACCCCATATTGAGCATTGAGAGTGAGTTGCACCAAGCAGGGGGTAAAGCCTAGGGCAGATCAATTCCTGGTGAAGGACAGTCACAGAGAGACTCAATCAGTTGAGAACCATACCAGTCACCCATTTGTATATAGTGTCCAAATGAATGCTTTGATCTGAACGGAATCACACTGTAGCATTCTCTCGCTCTCTTTCTGACACACACACACACACACACACACACACACACACACACACACACACATCCCTACACTACTCTAAACCAATTGATATGTTTCTTTCAGAATGCTTTGTATTTCATTTTTTTTGAAATTTATACCTATCTAAATACATATTAAAATCATGATTAATGTTTTCTCTAAAGACAAAAAATAATAAGACAAAATTTAGTTAGTGTAATTCATCCAAAAAGTCGAGGAAAAATACTCAAACTACTGATATTTATTTTATACAAAGTAGTTTGAAAAGCAAATAAATAGGCCAGGTGTATTTACTATTTTATAAAGTACATAGTTACGTGTACTTAAGAATTTTCTGTACTGTAGATTGGAAACACACACTTTGTAGAATCTATATCCAAGGTACTGAATTTATTATAAATACAATGCAAAGAAGGTTTAGCAATTATAACATACTTGTCTAGAAATGAATCTCTTTTTTAGAGATACTTTTAAAAATTTTTTCTTAAAGATTTATTTATTTATGCATACAAGAACTGGGGTGTAGACCAGAGGTGTGGGGTGCTGAGAGGATTCACCGGAGACAGAGTGGGAAGCAGAACAGGCAGATCAACCAAGTATATTGTGGAGGGGAGCAGTGGGTCAAGAGGAGAGGTCTGCTGCGTCATGTGGGAATCTCCCTGGCCAGGGATTGAACGCATGCTGCAGTGGCTGCGGATAGCTTCATAGGCTACGACTTAACCCGTTGTGCCATCAGGGAGGCCTTAGAGATACTTCTTGTGTTGAACCTCCAATTGCTTTCTCAAAGGCTTTGTGCAATACTTCAAAAAAATAGCATTTCTAAATGAAATAGAAAACACCTGATATGTTAATGTTTCTGTGGCTCTAATGAACAAATGAGGACGCTTATATGTAGTCAACAAAAGGGAATCTATACAATAATTCATCTATGTGGACTTGATTTTGTGAATGATTTCCATCATGTTTTAAAATTTTGATTCTGGGAGACGTCATCAACATGGCGGTGAAGGGATGCTAGTATCAACTCTCCCGAAAGAGAAGCTGCTTATAAAGAGACATCAGCCAAACCCAGAGAAGATCCAGAAACACTGGATAAATCTAACACCCTCACGGGTGAGTAGGACCTGGAAAGAAGCTAAAAAGACTGACTAAGGAAAAGAAAGAACTATCAGATCCCCTTCCCCCTCCCCTCAAAGCAAAACTGGACCAGGAGACCAAGACGAGAGGCACCTGAGGAGACCTAGAAAAAGAAAGGTGGGAAGAGAGGTTTCCCCAGGCACGGCAGAGTGATAAACTCGAGACTGACACCAGCAGTCCCTCCAGGTAGCAACAGAGCCCAGGAGAGGGCAGAATGCACTGGGGAAGTTGGTGGGACACGGAACAAAGCCCCGGGCAGCCACGGTGTGGCCCCTCCCCCCACCTCCATTAAAGAGACAGCACTCTAGCTCCCTGCTGGAACAGAACTCTGGGGTAGTGGTCTACCCACCGCTTTAGTAACACTGGTAGTATCTAACTACTGGAGGAACCGCGGCGGGGGTGAAGAGGAAAAAAAAAAAGCTCCCAGCTACAGGTGCAGGAGAAACACAGGACAAAAGCAGCACACTGTAGGGACTCCCTGTTCCGCCCCGCGCAAGAGAGGGAGAGCTGTCCAGGCTGCTCCACCGTGCGGCCCCACCCCCGAGAATTACTGCGGGAGGGGGTCAGCTTCACAACCCACAGACAAAGACTGTGGGCTAGGCTGCTGTGTCTGCCCTCCAGGCACGGGAGAGGTTCGGAACAAAAGCTGCTCGTGGTTTAGACTTTCTGCTCCACCCTGCACAGAAGGGGGACCGCGGTCGGGGCAACTCCATTGTGGCGCGCCCACTGGCGCCCTCAGCCGCGTGCGCCCCATGCCCGCCGGCACCCTCCAGGCACACGCGCCCTGCGCCTGCCGGCGCCCTCCAGCCGGGGTTCTTGGAACTGAATGGAGCTAGCTCTAGGAACACCAACCACCACGACCACCAGGGGCTTGGCATAACAGGGCCAGAATCAGTTAGATCACCACTCCCCAACATCCAAGAAGGAGAACCCAAAGAGATGCCTGCCAACACCAGTGCCACAATCTCCCAACACTTACAACAAATCAGAAGACAAACAGGGAGAAAGAAAAATATAAACAACCAAGCAAGCCCTCAGGGAAAGGACATGGAACAAAAAGAAAATCAAGTACCAAAACCCATCGACAACGACACGGAAGAACTTCTCTGTCAGATAAAGAATTTAGAATCATGATCAAGAAAATCATGATAAAGGAAAAGAAAGAAATGGAAAAAACAATTAACGATCTGAAGGAAGAAATCGAACCCTAGAGAAGGAAAATAAGAGCTTAAAGGAAGAACTAAAGATCGCTGGGAACAGCGATAAAAGCAGAATCGATGAAATGGAAGACCACATTAGCGATCTCGAAGATGCAAATATTAAAAGATCCAAAAGGGAAAAGGAAATTGAAGCACGAAGGGAAAAGAATGAAAAAAACAATTCAAGATCTATCTGACACCATGAAAAAAGGAAACATAAGAGTAATAGGAATTCCAGAAGGAGAGGAGAGGGACCAAGGAGCAGAGAAACTATTTAAGGAGGTGATAGAAGAAAATTTCCCGAGTATGAAAATAGGCATACAAGAAGCAAGATCTCCAAATCACCATGATCCCAGAAGACCTACACCTAGACATATCATAGTTAAACTCACACAAATACAGGACAAGGAAAAAATATTGAAAATAGCAAGGGGGAGGAAACAAATAACTTATAAAGGAAAACCAATCAGGATGACATCTGACTTCTCTGAAGAGACGCTATGGGCAAGGAGAGGATGGAGAGACATGTTCAACAATCTCCAAGACCATAAATTCCAACCTAGAATACTTTATCACGCAAAGCTCTCTTCCCTCTATGAAGAAAGGATAAGGATCTTCCCAGACAAACAGAGTCTCCAGAAATTAGTCATGACTAAACCCCCAATACAAACAATACTTCAAGAAGTCCTAAAACCAAAACCGACAAAGGAATAAAAAAGACTAGAATAAGACATGGAATAAAACCACAAAAAGACAAACAAAATGGCCAATATAGATGCCAATGTATCAATATTAACTCTAAATGTAAACAGTCTCAATTCATCAATAAAAAGGCACAGAGTAGCAAAATGGATCAAAAAACAGAACCCAACCTTCTGCTGTCTGCAGGAAACACATTTAGCCACAAAAGATAAACACAGACTAAAAGTAAAAGGCGGGAAAATAATCCTACAAGCAAATGGACCTAAAAAGAAGGCCGGAACACCTATACTTATATCAGATAAAATAGACTTCAAATTAAAAAAGGTAGAAAGAGACATAGATGGTCACTACATCATGATAAAGGGGAAAATTCAGCAAGATGATATAACCCTCATCAACATATACTCCCCTAATGAAGGAGCACCGAAATATATAAGACAATTATTATCAACTCTGAAAACAGACATTAGGGAAAATACATATATAGTAGGAGACTTCAACACTCCGTTATCACAAATAGACAGATCAATGAGGCAACAAATGAACAAGGACATTAAGCTCTAAACAAAGACCTTGACCAAATGGGCTTAACAGATATATATATATGGCACTGCACCCCCCCAAAATCTGAATACATATTCTTCTCAAGTGCACACGGATCATACTCCAGGATTGATCACATGCTGGGTCACAGAACAAACCTCAATAGATACACAAAAATCAAAATCATACCTACTATCTTCTCCGATCATAAAGCCATCAAACTAGAAATGAACCATGAAAAGAAAAAAAGGAATCCTTTTACATCATGGAGATTGAAACCCACACTGCTTGTAAACCACTGGACTAGTGAGGAGATCAAAGAAGAAATTAAAAAATACCTAGAAATGAATGACAAAGAAGACACAACTTTCCAGAATGTTTGGGATACAGCAAAAGCAGTATTAAGAGGGAAATACATAGCAATACAGGCTCACATCAAGAAACAAGAAACAACTCAAAGAAACAATCTAATCTCCCACCTCAAAGAACTAGAAAAGGAATAACAGAAAAAACCAAAAGCCAGTACAAGAAATAATAAAAATCAAAGAAGAAATAAATGAAATGGAAATTAAAATAAACAATACAGAACATCAACGAAACCAAAAGCTGGTTCTTCGAAAAAATAAACAAAATAGACAAACCTCTAGCAAGGCTTACAAAGAAAAAATGGGAGCACACACAAATAAACAGGATAAGAAATGAAAGAGGAGAAATTACAACAGACACAGAAATCAAAAGAATAATCAGATTATTATAAAGAGCTATATGGAAACAAGTTCAACAACCTAGAGGAAATGGATAAATTCCTGAAACTACAGAGCCACCCAAAAATAGGTAAAGAAGATATAGAACACCTAAACAGGCCAATCTCATGCTACAAAATTGAAGCAGTAATCAAAACACTTCCCAAAAACAAAAGCCCAAGACCAGATGGTTTCATAAACGAATTCTAACAAACATTCAAAAATGAACTAATCCCTATATTACACAAACTCTTTCAAAAAATTGAGAAAGAAGGAGTACTACCAAATACATTCTATGAAGCAAATATTACTCTAATACCAAAACCAGACAAAGACAACACAAAAAAAGAAAACTACAGACCAATCTCCCTAATGAATACTGATGCAAAAATATTTAACAAAATCTTGGCCAATAGGATCCAACAGTGCATCCAAAAAATAATGCACCATGACCAGTGGGATTTATTCCAGGGACACAAGGATGGTTCAGCATCCGAAAATCAATCAGTGTAATCCAACACATCAACAAAGAGAAAAATAAAAACCATATGATCATATCAATAGATGCTGAGAAAGCATTTGACAAAGCGCAACATCCATTTATGATAAAGGCCCTTGAAATACTTGGAATAGAAGGAACATTCCTTAACATAATAAAAGCCATATACGACAAACCCGCAGCCAGTGTTATCCTCAATGGTGAGAAGCTGAAAGCCTTTCCCTTAAAATCAGGAACAAGACAAGGATGTCCACTCTCACTATTGCTTTTCAATATAACACTTGAAGTCCTAGTGAGAGCAATAAGACAAGAGAAAGACATACAAGGAATCCAAATAGGGAAAGAAGAAATTAAACTGTCACTATTTGCAGGTGATATGATTATATACATAGAGAATCCCAAAAACTCCATAGAAAAACTACTCAAAATTATAGACCAATTCAGTAACGTAGCAGGATACAAAATCAATGCACAAAAATCAGTAGCCTTTCTATACGCAAACACTCAGTCTGAAGAAGAAGAAATTAAAAGAATTATCCCCTTCAGAATCGAAAACAAAAAAATCAAGTACCTGGGAATAAACCTAACAAAAGAGGTAAAGGACTTATACAAAGAAAACTACAAGACGCTGCTAAAGAAATAGAGGAAGACACAAAAAGATGGAAAGACACCCCCTGCTCATGGATTGGAAGAATCAACATCATCAAAATGGCCATCCTACCAAAAGCAATCTACAGATTCAATGTGATCCTGATAAAAATCTCAGTGACATTCTTCAAAGACATAGAATGGATATTGAAGGAATTCATATGGAACCACAAAAAACCTCGACTAGCTAAAGCTCTCCTGACCAAAAAGAATATGAATGGAGGGATTATACTCCCTGATTTCAAACTATACTACAAAGCCATAATAATTACAACAGCATGGTACTGGAGCAAAAACAGACACACAGACCTGTGGAATTGAATAAAAAACCCAGAAATAAATCCACATATTTATGGACAACTAATCTTCGACAAAGGAGCAAAGTATATGCAATGGAATAAGACTAGTTTGTTCAGTTTGTTCAATAAATGGTGTTGGGAGAACTGGACTGCTGCATGCAAAAAAATGAAGCTAGACCACTACCTCACACCATGCACAAAAACCAACTCAAAATGGATAAAAGACCTGGATATAAGACCTCAAACCATAAAGTTTATAGAAGAAAATATAGGCAAAACTCTACATGACATACATCTCAGCAAAATCTTTAAAAGCACTTCCCCTTTAGCGAAGGAAGTGAAAGAAAAGATAAATAGCTGAGACTACGTCAAACTAAAAAGCTTCTGTACAGCAAAAGAGACAGTAATGAAAACAGACACTCTACTAATTGGGAGAAGATCTTTGCACACAACACAACTGATAAAGGACCAATAACAACAATCTACAAAGAGCTCACACAACTCAACAAAAACAAAGTCAACAACCCAGTCAAAAAATGGGCAGAAGAGCTAAAAAGACACTTCTCCAAAGAAGAAAAGAAATGGCCAACAGGTATATGAAAAAATGTTCAACATCACTTATAATCAGGGAAATGCAAATGAAAACCACAATAAGATACCACCTCACGCCAGTGAGAATGGCACACATTAAAAAAACAGGTAACAACAAATGTTGGCGAGAATGTGGAGAAAAAGGAACTCTCCTACACTGCTGGTGTTGTTGATCCAACCACTATGGAAAGCTGTATGGCATTTCCTCAAACTGCTAGAAATGGAACTCCCATATGACCCGGCAATACCACTACTGGGAATCTACCCAAAGGACACAAAAACACTAATCCGAAAGGATATATGCACCCACATGTTTATTGCAGCACTGTTCACAATAGCTAAGATACGGAAACAACCCAAATGCCCCAAAATAGATTACTGGATCCAGAAGATGTGGTACATACACACAATGGAATACTATTCAGCCTTCAAAAAAGACAAACACATGCAATTAGCAGCAACATGGATGGATCTAGAAGGGATCACGATCAGTGAAATAAGCCAGAAAGAAAGAGAAAATTATCGAATGGTTTCACTTATAACAGGAATATAGGGGAGCCAAATAAGAAAGAAGACATTCAGCAGGGAAGGAGCGGAGGGGCAGGGCTCAAGAGGGGGGAAGAGGGGAGCACGGGGGACTATGGTGATGGTTCCACGGGTGAACAGGTGGTGGGTAACATATGGGGACCACACAATAATGTAAAAGATATTAATAACAAAAATAAATAAAATATTATTTAAAAAATAAAATAAAATTTTGATTATTTTTTAAGATTTAATTTATTTATGCATAGAAGAACTAGGGTGTAGGTCAGAGGTGGAGGGGGTGAGAGGATTCACCTAAGACAGACTGGGGAGCAGAACAGGTGGATTGACTGAAATACACTGCTAAGGGGAGCACTAGGTGAAATAAGAGAGGTTTGCTGTGCCATGTGGTAAGCTCCCTGGCCAGGGATTGAACTCATGCCACAGTGGCTTGCAACAGCTTGATAGGACTGAGATTTAACCCTTTGTGCCACCAAGGATGTCAAAAATTTTGATTCTCTAATGTGTATTAACATTCTTTGTTTTCCTGTATAATAGACCAGGGGTCAGGGAGAGAACAAAGAGGTGGAGGAGAAGTCAAGAAAATAAGGAAAAAAGGAAGAAAGGAGAGAGAGGGAGGAAGGAAAGAAAGAATAAAGGAAGGGAGGGAGGAAGGGAATGAGGGAGGGAAAGAAGGTGTAAAAATTCAAACTTGATTGTAAAAAAGATTTAAAAGGAGGGGCTCTAACTATGCACCAGACACTGTTTTTCTTTTTTCCAGAATTTCCTCATTTGGTAATTAAGATAAATCTGAGGAAGTTAATTTAATGTGGTTAATATTGTATGGTTAGGCATCTGTTAGGTTTTCCTATGGTCTGGATTTTTTGTATCATTCATGTATAACAACTGCAGATGTATGTGATGGGACAAAAAGAGGACGTATTTTGAGTGGCTTTCAGAATGAAATCCTCTCCCTCTTTTGAGCTATAGCTCTTTGCGTCTGTTTTGAATCTATATGCTGAAAATTTGTTTGTTTTGCTCACTTGACAAAAGTGACATAAATAATAAAGCTTAAAATTTGTGGGTATATTTTAGTTGAGAAATAATTATGTCTTTTAAATTATAATTAAAATATTTCATGAATGATCTTTCTCTTATTCTCTAACATGAAATATACTGTTTTTATTCAATTTGGATTGAACCAATTTGAAACTGGCCTTCAGTCTCTGTGAGGATTGATCTGCTTCTCATTCAACTACATTTGAAGTTGTGATGAGAAGGCTCCAAAATATTTCAGTGTTCAACAGGAATCACTTTGGTGGGCTCTGCATTCCGATGTTAGATCCTCAAACCTGTGAGACTGGCAGAGAAACTCAGCTTAATATTGTGGTCTCTCAGCTACCAATTTTTGTTCATCTTTTCTGCCTCTGGGTATACTGGAGCATTATTAACAGAGGAAAAAAGTTCAGACTTAAGTCTCTGAGCATGTGTTCTTTCCTTGATCTTGAATCCTCAAGCTCCATCTGCCACAGTACCTCTCTGATGACAAAATATTCATTTTCACATGTTCTATCCAATTTATTAGACCCAAAGCTGACCCCCCAAAAAGTAAGTGTGCTTTGGACTAGTCTACCATCGACTTCCTACTTATTTTAAATAAATAACTTCCTACTTATTTTAAATAAAATTGAAGTAGTACTACAATAATATAGCATATAAATATTTTATTCAGAATGTATTTTTAGTAACTAAAAATGAAAACTACTTCAGATAGTAAAAGATAAATGAAAACTTGTATATTGATATAGTCTCATAATTTCATTTCTAAGCTGTTTTTTAAAACGAAATCTTAAGAAATTCATGTGATACTTACATATGAACTTTTCCTATTTTGGTAACTAAAATTATCGTGTACATTGGAGTCATTAATGCGTGATGCCACTCCTATCTCCTTAGTTGACAGAATAAAACCTATTGAGGAGAAAAATTAAACCAGTATCATATTGTCCTTAGATGTATGCAGCTTTTTGTATGACACCTCAGGATAGAACATAAAATTTGGAAAGAAAAAAAATAAAAGCAAACGTATTTTTATTTTTTGCTGGCATTTTAATCCTAGTGGAAATTGCTTTAGTGAGGAAATATTGCAGAATTAAAAAGATAGAAATCTAATAACTTAGGCTTCCTTTGAATAGATATTTCCCACAGAAACAAGCTTATGAAAAAGAATCATCAACTGTTTTGACGGTGGTTGGTGGTGAGCTGTGGGTGGTGGCTGGGTGGAGATTTGGGAAGGTGCATATGTGCTGACAGTTTTCTTCTCAGAAGCTCTTATGTAAAAATGTGTAATAATATCCTAATTCAAGGGGTTATTTACTTTTAATTCCTGAGAAGGTGACTCCCTTTTGGAACTTAAGAACTGATACAATTTGTATTTTTGAGTAATCACTTTATGTCATTCATTGTGCTACACACTTTAAATATATCAGTTAGTCTTGCAAAAGCTCTCAGATGTGGGTAGTATAGGTCCATATTACAGAATAGAAAACTGAGACTTAGAAAAGAACAGTATCTCTCCCATATTTGCAGAGGTAGTCACGGGACCTGGGCAGCTCAAAGTTACATTATTTTGGTTTCAAAATCACATTATTCTATAAAATAGGTTAAAATAAAAAAAAACCTGATAAGTTTCTTATCAATATTAAGGCCTCAATTCTATTACCATAAATTATAAATGACTTTGGTTGATAAAAATGAAAGAATAACTTATTGTGTGAAGCCAGCATCCTGAAATAAAGAGTTCACAGAGGATCATAGTTGTGGACTATTCCATTGGAGGGAGTTTGATTTATTCAAATCCTGCTATAATTGTTTCAAAATTAAATGAAAATGGAATCATCTATTATCATATAGAAGGATTAAGTCCTAAATTGGATTTCTGAGTTTAAGATGAAAAAAGTAAGCTAACCTCCAAAATGGCTTAAAATTGAACTTTATCTTCTGGTATGGAACAATAGCTTTAAGAGATTTAGAGGAAGAATGAGACCCCCACCCAAAAAAAAAAAAAATCTTTTGCAGTGCTGTAGTAATATAAATAATTTTGTAAGCAAATTAGGCCAAATATTCAGTCTTGCCCTTTGACCCAATATTTCTATGAACTATGTAATACATTGTATAGTCTTTCAGTAAAACTCCTTTGACCATATGTTAATTCCTTCTAGGTTAATTAGTTTTCTAGGGTAAATGCGGAAATCATGCATCAATGCACTCATAGATGCATGAGCATATTATGAATTGTTTATTTTCTTAATTTAAAAAGATTATTATAAATACAATCATTATAAAAACAATTAAGTATGTGCATTTTTACCTAATAAGGGGAAGAGATAGCAAATTTATTACCCGATGGGTAAAGTCCTGGGCAGTGTTGCTTGCATTGAGGTTAGGAAACCTTTGTAAAGTTTCTAGTTTTGGATATCAGACTGAATACCTTTCAGCATGAAAACTGCTGTGATTAATTACTTAAAGGCTTCAGAACTCACTCAGTAATCTTAAAGAGTAACTGAGTTGAAATCTAACCTCAATTCAAAAAAATCAACTTTGTCAGTAAATTGATTCTGCACAACACACTGCAAACAAGCTTATTTTCCTCAAAAAAGTATCTAAATCCTCAGGGGTAGTAGTGTTCAAACATTCATTTGGAGAAAAACTTTCAGAGTTATTGTAGTAAAATGAAGTGATAAAACAAGATTGTAAGCAAAATAAGAAAAAATACAAAACACAAACATCTTAGTATGCTTTAGAATCAAATTTTGACAGAAATGAATTTTAAGTCTAGTCTTTCTTCCAGTTACTTGATGTAATTCGTTTATGATTGTGACATGGAAACAGTGCTGTGGCAGGGGCTACAGGTGGTGACCAGGTTGAGGACAGGCCGCTGTCTATGGGCTCTCACCTGAGCACACAATTGCAACACCACTCAGTCTGGGAACAACAAAGGGGGAAGACAGAGTTTCTCTGACCACAGTGGCTCCTCTCTCACCCCAGATAGTGTCCGGAAGTCCCAAACTAAAGGCTGCTGTTCAGTATGACCCTGTCCCAATTTGAGACACCAGCCCATTCTTGATTTTCAATCAGAATAATGAACAAATGAGCTGATTGAACATGATTGGTTCATTTAGCTCTCACCTGATTGATCCATTCTATGATCTGGACACTAAATATAAAAAGGAAAATTTGGTTCCTGCACAGACCTGGCCTACTCTGACCTCGGCAAGCTAATGGGCTGGTGGGCTTGAGGAGCCACAGTCAGAGCCAGCCTTTGTCTGCAGCCACAGCCCCGAAAGGCCATGGGTGGAGGGCAGTAAAATGCTCATTGCCTGCAGTGCTTGCACTGCCCTCCAGCAGCTTCTCAGGCCAGGCCCTGGAGTCCTGAGAGATGGTTGCTTTGGTGCTCAAATCCATTAGGGCAGGGCTGGCCATCAAGCCCCACCAGCACCAGTTCTCTGTGTAGCTGTCCTGGAGGCTGCAGGAGGCCTGGTTGAGGCCCAGAGACAGCACTCTGGGCACCCAGCAGAGACGCCTCTGCTCTGTTCTGGGAGCCATAGGCGCTGGGTGCTCAAACCTGGTTGGTGCCAGGGGAGGAGCTGCACATGGGGTTGGGCGGGGGAGTGGCAACTGGGGGGTGGGCAGGAAACCACCACTGCTTCTCCAAGCTCCGCGCTGCTTAGGAGATAGTGAGAAAGAGCCTATCTTGCCTCACAACTTGTGCCTCGGTGCTCCACTTTCAATAACTTTTGGCTCTAAATTCAGAAAGTCAGAATTTTGAATTTGGATTTAATATATCAAAACTGTCTGGTCTTGGCAATTAAAAAATCTTAGTCCCAGGTTATTTATAGATTTTGAGTAACAACAGTATGAATTTCATTATTTCATTAAAATAATAGTTAAAATTCTTTGCACATGACATGAAATTGTAGATATTGGTTAATATTATTAATGCTAAAAAATAATTATCTGAAATTATTTCGTATTTATGTACATATGATCATATAACTCAAAAGTTGTAATGAAAAGAAAGAACAAAGCAAATTTCTTAATGTTTTTCAGACATATAAATTAAGCTGCTAGCCAGTCACTGACTATATTTAGAACAGAAAATAACAGTTTTCAAGTTCATGTCTAACTTCCTATAAGTTTATTCAGTCAAATAATGTAATATGGTTTTGCTCAAAACGTTAGTTTTTATTTTAGTATATAAAATTTTGATTTAGGAATCCAGATAGAGGCTAATTTTTGTGTTTCTGTAATGGTACATATATTATTACATTTTGATTATCATATTTTAGTGGAACATTTTATAAAAAATTCAAGTTTGTCTCTTCAGCTTTTCTTCATATTTCAGCTGTTTTTTGTGAATATTTTGTTGGTTGGATTCTATCTCCTGCTAATCAATGATCCCAAACTGGTTTAAACCAATCAGATCTTCATGACTGGTTCAGTTATTTTAATTGTCCTGAGTTTTGTGACTTTTCAACATGATCATATATTCTTGAAATTTCCATATATATTATAACTTTCTACATTGGAAAATTATTTACGGATATGTGTTATAATGAAGGGTTGTAATATTTCTGTTAAAAAATCTCTATTAAATCTATATAAATCTGTCAAATGTAAAAACCAGGTTGGAATTACAAGATGGTTTGGGCTCTGATTCCTGCATTAGGTTGGTGGTCTTTAGTTACTTTAGTTACAGATGATGATGATGAAAATAAATCTTTGGTGCCTAGAGATTAGCTCAAACTAATTTGTCAAATATTGATGATAATGAAGACCATATGAATGATGATATCTGACACATCCTGAGTGCTATATAGATGATATACTGACTATATTATTGCACCAACTTTGCAATCAAGGAAAACTTGTTAGTCTGTTCCAAATCACACAATCACTAAGACTGATTAAGATTAATGAGATTTTCCTTATATAGAGAGGTTAAAATGCAGACAAATGGGTAACTGATCCAATGGTACATCATTATAATCACCCAGTATGCCTTCAGGCTCCTTAATCCTCACTTTGCCCTATTTATCTAGTTAAGTGTATTGTATACTACTCTAGTCTTTGACTTAGGAAGTTGATAGTTGGTGGAGAAAAACCACAACGAGACTGACCATTCTTGACTTGAATTTAAGGTAACAGAATTAGAAAAGAGTCCTCCATATGCTGTCACTACTGTGATGTGTTTGCCCTTTGTCAGACTGTGTCACACTCTGTCTCCTTTCATCAAAACCCAAACATCTCTCATATTCACACTAAAATGTTGACTAGCTATGCTTCCAACTACTGAATCCATCGAACCATCACTTATATTTTGCCTTCCTCTTTTTCCTGTTATTTTTTGATTTGATTTTTGATTTGATTTGATTATTATATGCCTAGCCAAGCCTCCTAAGGCAATTACTCACTTTTAATTTCTTTGCCCCTCTCTCTCTCTCTCTCTCTCTCTCTCTCTCTCTCTCTCTCTCTCTCTCTATATATATATATATATATATATATATATGCAGTTACTATATTTTTATGTTTTCTATTGTAGAATCACTGATATTTTCTTCTCTACTGGAGAATTCCCTTTATTGCTTTTAAAAGAAAAACTCCTGACTCCTCATCCCCTAATATAATCCTACTTTTCTTAATACCAAAATTCCACTAATTTTTTATCATACCATTTGATGTTCTTTTCACATAACTATGTTTTTTTTCTCATTTCGTTATTAGTCTATTTTGATGGTCCAAAACTATTATGTCACAGAAACCTCTAGCTTTTAAGTGTAGTAGTTTTTCAGTCCCTTTATTCCAACTCAAAATCATTTATGGAAATCATCTTTTAGGTTTATGTATAACATTTCTTCATTTGGATGTGAATAAGCTGTACTTTTCTATTTGTGTGTGTGTATGTGCATAACTAAATTTTTCTTCACATGTTTTAAAGCTGTTCAATTCCCAAATGTTGATATTGAGATGTATCAGATTGAAGTCCTCCTTTCTTTCTATCTCTACCCTTTTTATCTAAAAAATCATGAAATGCCATAACATCTAATATTCTCTATAAATATATGACTTTCAGATTTACATCTGGATATGAACATCTGTGAATTCCAGATTTGTATATCCAGACCCTTCCCAATATCTCTGTTAGGATGCCTGAAGTCCAGAACACCCAGATTTTGTACATCATAAAGAGAAAGTCCTTTTTCATTCTTTGGTTCAAGTCATAATTACGTCAGTACTCATTTAAATGTTCAGGAATAAAATCTGATTCATTTCATGTACTGTCATTCAATTGTAATAACTTGTTATTGCCTGCAATTTAAGTTTTCACTTTCTTATCCACTGCTTTAATCTTAGCACTGCAATCTTTAGCCTGGACCATTGTAGTAACATGCTAATTATCTAAATTTAATTTTGATTCCTTTTTGTTATTTAAATGAGTTTGGAATATTTTGGGAAAATGTGACATGTCATTCATCTTCTTCTCTTACCTATTCCCCATCATATGAAGAAGGTACTCAAATTATTTGCAATAAGGCTATTTATAGTTGGAACTCATTTAAGTCTCTTCTACTGTATCTTCCCCTGCTATACATCTACTCTTTTGGCTCTAGCTACCCTGGCCTTCCTGTTGCCTGCTCAAATACTCCAGAAGTTTTCTAAATTCAGTTTGCATATGGTATTCCTTCTGCCCAGAAGGACACTGTCACAGAACTTAAATTATTTGCAGCTTCACTCTGTACAGATCTCTGTTCAAATGTTATGTCGGAGTAATTTTCCCTGACCACATCCTCAAAAATCTCTGTTCTGACTTTTTTTTTTCATTTCCATATCACTTACTATATTATTAATTTGTCTAGTGCTAATCTACTGGCATATAAAATAAGTTCCATGAAATCTGAAACTTTATTTAGGTCAATATTTTATAGCCAGTTATTAGAACCGTTTGTGGAACATAATAATAAAGATGAATAGATAGATAGATAATAAATGAATAAATTTAACCATTATATCAACATGTTAATCATGTTTTAGTGTAGGATGAAGTGACAAACACTGCCCATGCAAAGTTCTAACATTTATCCAAAAACTTAAGAATAAAAAAAAGAATCATAGAAACATGACTCACTCATTAATAAGTGTTTATCTAAATGTAATATACTAAGTTTTTTTTAAAATAAATAGATTACACTGTTTTAAACCTATTTTAGCAGTTGTTTAGAATGAATACTGAATGTACTCAAATTGTCATTTCTAATTATTAATAAGGCTTATTTTTCTCATTCAAAATATATTCATACCATGTATGGATACTCTTTTAAACTATTGTAAAGTCATTTTGTTAATGTTTAATATTGGAAAAGATGTATCTTTTCTGAGCTTACCTTCCACATTGAAATATGAGATTTTAAAATAATAAATATGCTTTAGCTCTTCTAAGTTAACTTGTTAGGTAATAAAGATATAGAAGGTTGTAGTAAAAAACTCTCTTCAACCTGAACTATGTCATTTACTTTGTTTGCTGATGAGAAATGTCAACATTTACACAGTGAAGTGTGCCTAAATGTGTATTTCTATTTAAATCAAATCCATCTTCTTCAGAGTTTATGTGTATATTCAAGGAATGAAATTGGATTCTTTTAGAGAACTAAAATCAGTTACCATTTATTTCAGCAAAGAGGTAATCAACATGCTTCACTGGAGAAACTATTCAAGACTCGAGATTTCCTAAACTATTTTGCACAAACATTCTAAAACATAAAATATTAGGACATCTACTAAACTAATTTTGTAGGGATAGTATATTACACACAATTTATGACTGAATCTTACATGTCCTACATAAACCTATTAAAAAAGGAAACAAAGCATAATAAAGAATGGAGAGTAGAGAAAACTCAGGAAAAAAAATGTGAGTTTATAAACTCTTAAATTTAATCTATGTGTTTTTCCAACATTCTCACCTTAGAAAAGGGAGAATGACTGCATTGCTTTAGGGAGAACTCAGAATCACATTGCTGCTTATTTTTTAGTTGGCCAACCTCTCCACACACAGGCATTATCTGTTGATCACTAGTTTTATTATATTACTAATCCCACTAAAACTCTTTTAATCCTAATGCAATTCATAAACAATTGTGTCAGGTACCTCCAGGATTTTATATATGATTTATTTGTTCAGTGCAAATTTATGTTTGCCAGAATTCGTGAGTGCCAATTTGATGACTTACAAGGAATAAATTATATGCAAAATTAGTATCACATGATGGGTTATCTTGGTACTTTGGTTATCTCTAGTGCTTAAGGAAGCTTGCTGATTATCCAGAATTTCTCTTTGCTTTTATACCAATTCTCAGCTACCTTTGCTGTCTTTTACTGCACCCAATATACATTGTCTTTCCAAGCACTCAATAGCTTCCTGTCTTTCTCTTCTCCTCAGAACCCCACATTATAAATCCCTTCCCCTTAAAGCATCTAGATTAACATGCATTTACCTACTGTTTCCTGAACATCTGCTATTTCTTAAACTGTACTAAGCCCCTAAATGTGAATTTATTCTCCATAATAGTTATACTTATTACATCTACCTTATACACACAAATAAACTCAATGAGATTTGTACAAAAAGTAAGTTTTTCTTTAAAACATTAAAGGATTTCTTTTCATCGTAAACACATTTGTTTAGTATAATTTAAACATCTTGGGAAGCATAAATGGGAAAAGACACATAAATGCAAATATGGTAAAATTATTTGTAATCCCATCATCAAATGGTAATTACTCTAAAAATTTATATATTTTCAGTATAAAGGTTTTTCATACATACATACAAACATGTATGATGCAGTTTCACTCCAAGGGTTTCATATAATAATATTTTGTGATTTATGCATCTGTATTATTTTAATAAGATTTAAAAATTGCATTTCAACAATTTCTGGCCACTTTAGGAATATTTTTGTAGGATTTTCAAACTAATACACAAGTTTGATGCAGTCAAAATTCATTTCATAATTTACCCACTTCCCAAATTTGTTTGCTTTACTGATTATTTACAGCACTCTCATAAATATCAAGAATAACAACTTTGGTGCCAATTCTGACTTATCTTGTTCTTTATCAAAATCTATTTAATTTCCATATTTTTATTGCATTTGTTCTTTTATGTTGTTGTTAATCCCATTATATCTTCTTATTTAATGCTGTAATAAGTTAAGATGGACTCCTTTCTTGCCATTCTTCCAGAAATGTCTGCAGGCGTGGTACAACTTTGATCAAAAACTGTTATGGTTTCCATATGCATGTCAAATAAAAACAAAACTCCTTGACTGGAATGAATGTCTTAAAAACATTAATTATATGTTAATTAGTGAATTAATTAAAAAAGAACTCTCTACCAGACAGTACACAAAGCATTTAAAATATACTAGTGTACAAGAAAATCATGGTTTGCCATTTTAATGGAGATTGACTCAATGAATGTATAGACTTGTTTGTATATGATAGTGTGAAATGTCCTATAATGGACAAATAAATTTCTATGGAAGTAATAAGGAGAGGATCTGACCTTCCACAACATGGAATGCTGGTTAAGTAATCACTGCATCTAATGACTAAATCTGATGCTGGAACCTGAAGTTTACACAAAGGGTGATTGGGAAGGATGTGAGTTGTTTCAGACTTCTCCTCTACATTCTAATAGTATGTTGGCTTGTAACAGCATAACTCCAGTTTTTCTGTGGCGTTCTCCTGGTGTGCAGGTCTATTACCAAATTTTCCATTTCTTTCTTATTTTTTTAAAGGAAGTCATATTGTACTAGAACCTATCCTAGTGACTTCATTTTAACTTGGTTACCTATTTAAATAGCCTGTCTCTAAAATAAACTCATATTCAGAGGTATTGAGAGTTAGAATTTCAGTGTAAGGATTTTGAGGGGAAACAGTCATAACTCATAACTTACATTTATCTATACTTTCACTTTTCAAAATTATTATTTCCCTCTTCTTTGGTAAAATTAGAAACTGTGTTCAGGTCTTTTGAGTCAAAAGTCAATGTTACTTTTATTATAAATCAATAGTTCCTTTTGCAGAAGTACTATATTTTATACTATACAACATTTGAAATATCTAGACCAGATTAGTAGTGGCAAAATAATCATAACAAAATTTACTTCTTAATTCTTCTACTAATTAATTTCTAAAATTCAATAATGTTCATGTTTGTAGATATATTTAATGTATAAAAAAGAAAAAATTATGAACATATTTTGTATCAAACATCAACTCATATATAACGGAATGTCAAAGTACCTCAAGATACAATAATTCATTTTCCTTAGAACCAAAAAGAGAGTAAATAACAAGAAATCTCACTTTTTGCTTGTCAAAGGAGAAAAAATTAGAAGCATGTAAAACTTATTAATAGCTTAGCTATTAATCAAAACACATCAAATATAGTGCTGATGTTTATAAAGTTGCATCTACAACTTTGTTGATTAAGATATGTTAAATGAACTTGTGTTGGGTCCATAAAGTAAAGTTAATGTTTCTTTTGTGCTTGGTTGTTTCTGGAAATAGGATATTACTTTTGGAGAAATACTTAGTTCAGTATAGTTTTATCCATCTTTCTCCAACAATGCTATTTTGGTGTCATTGTACTAAGCCCATTTGAAATACTCTATAATTTATCAAACTGATAAATGAGTCAACAATATCAAACATCAACAAACAAAAAGCATATAAATTACTTCTTTTGATTTAAGGAGACATCTAAAAAATTCTAAAACTATTAGCCATACAAATTGTTGCCATCATTCAGTAATCAGGTGGTCGGTTGCAATCTACACATCTCAATGAATTAAAGTCCAGTGAAATGAATTTGAAAAATAAATCCCTAATATATCTAACAAAAGGAGAAAGGAGAGGTAGGTGAGTGTCTTAATTTCCCCTTGTCTCTTATAGTGTAGAAGGAACAACTTCAATATAAAAGATGCCATATACAACAAGACCACAGCTAACATTATACTCTATGAAAAACTGAAAACTTTTCCTTTACGATCAGGAACAAGACAAGGATGTCCACTCTTAACATTGCTATTTAATATAGATTTTAGGTCCTTGCAACATCAATCAGACAAGAAAAGAGTATAAAAGTTACTAACTTGGAAAGGAAAAAGTAAAATTTTTACTATTTGCAGATAACAGGATAACATATATTTAAATTTCAAAGACTTCAGTAAAAAGTCATGAGAAATAATAAATGAATACAGTGATTGGCAGACTATTAAATTTCAAAAATCTACTTATATATGCAAATAATAAACTATCAGAAAGGGAAGTCAGGAAAACAATCCCATTTACATGCTTGTCCAAAAGAATTAACCAAGGATGTTATAATTTAACCAAGGAAGTAAAAGACCAATACAGTAAAAACTGCAAGATATTGTTGAGCAATAGAACATATGAAAAGATGGGAAGGTCTTTTGGGTTCATGTACTAGTAGGATTAGTATTGTTAAAATGTCTGTATTACCTAAAGCAATATACAGTGCCTATCTGATCCCTGTCAAAATTCCAATAGCATTCTTCACAGAAATGTCAATGAAAACAAATCATAATGATAGACTGCTACATACTTATTAGGAAAGATAAAAGCAAACACAACACAAAACAGACAAAATAAAACAAAGACATCCATTCCTGCAGAGGATCAGAGCCCAGGAATTATCATTTACTATTGTTTATAATGCAAATTGGTGCAGTCACTTTGGAAAAGTGTTCCAATATTTTAGGTCATACACATATATGCCATATGAATAGCATTCCCACTCCCAATTGCTTATTTATTTTTAAAAAATGTTCACCAAAACATTTATGTGAGTCTGTGTCTCTTTTTCCATCACTGATTAAGAATCAATTCAAGTATTCTCAAGTGTTGAATTGATAAATCATAGTAAGTTGGTATGATGGAATACTGCACAGCTATAAAAGGGAAAAAGTAAGTTCAAAAACAGATAGAAATAAAAAAATGCATTATGTTAAGCAAAAGAAAGCTTCATTTTTTATGTTGCATTATCCTTATATAACATTATAGAAAATGCACCTTACAGGGATAGAACCCAAATAAGTTGTTTCCAGACACTGGGAATGTTAGTGGGTTTGATTTTGAAATTGTTAAGGAATTTATGAGAAAGATAAAATTGTTTTATGTCATTTACTGTAATGGGGTTACATGACTTTTAGTTCATAGACTTTATGCTAAAATGGGCGAATGTGTATCTCATTTTCTAATTATACTTCACAAAAGGAAAAATACATTTGACAGATTATATATGTTAAATGAGTTATATCTATTAAAAGATGCCATATACAACAAGCAAGATAAGAATTTTTTGCAAAATTTTATTTTGCAAAATGTGACATTCCATTCAATATACTTGTATAAATTATATAGAATTATATTTATAATTATATTTGTAAATTATATTGAATTATAAATCTATATTCAACGGAATGTAAAATTTTGCAAATTTTTGCAAATACATAATATAGTGATAAGCACTGAAATGCTTACTTAGCATCTAATGTAAGTTGCACAAACCCTGAATAATATCCCATCACAAACATACTCTGTCATACACTGTCTTTATGCCAGATATGGGAGAATAGGAAAATATATATCTATTGTACATCTATATTGTAACATATGCATTTGATTTTTAAAGTAAGAAAACTATTCTTCGATAAAGAATATTGGATTTATTTATTTTGATGGTTTACAGAAAGAAGAATAAATTAGATAAAAGCTATGTTTTAACCCAGTTATATGTTGGATTATGAACTTAGCTTTTAAAAATGATGGACAATTCCTTGTCTCTAAAGAGATCTCAGTCCATTGGGGTCAAGAAATATTATGGAACAGTAGCAATGTATGTGTTAATTTGTATGTTATGTAATCCTTGTATATACAAACTATGAAATTTCCACTGGCAATGACCGTTCCCAGTATCTGGACTACGAGGAGAAACAATGGGTTGTTAGAGATCTATGTTTCTATAAAAGAAACCATTGATAAGATCAAAGTTGAAATAAAGTAGTAAGCACCCAAGAAAGAATAAAAACATTATTTACCTCTCAAAATCATGCAGGTCCCTCCTTTTCTGTATACATCCTCATTTACTTATGTCTACCTCCTTCTGACTCTTTTTCAGAAATTAATGATACATATGTATATAGGTGTTTCATTAAGTTGACTCATGTCTATCTTCTAATTCTATTAATTTAAATAAATGTATTTTCTTATCTAATTTCTCTTCAAATTTTGTCTGTTTCATAGTGAACTGTTTTCCTGTAATTCTGAGCAACAGAGCTAGAGGTGAATATTTTAATAAATGGAGCTGTAGATTTATGAATTACTAGATACTCTGTAATTAAAATAGAGTAGCATGAAAGATAGAAAGTCACTCCTGTCTTCACAAAAGAGGTTTCAAATTGACTCTGATAATTTTTAAGATTTTACAAACACTGAATAACCTTTGTTTTTTGGGGGGAGGGGTTCAGTGTAGTTTCTCTGACCTTCAACCAAGTCTTCCCAATAGGTAACAATACCAGATAGAGAACTGATTAACTTTTCACTTGCTGACTTACAGTGGATAATTTTGACATCTCTTTCTGATTTATTGTAGTAGTCATTTAGTAAATCAGAAATTTTCTTTTCATCTAGCAATACTTCATATAGGGTGATCACATTCCTATCTGTGAAACACACAATTTTTTTTTTAAAAAGGGGGACAGCTAACAGGGGACTTAATTTCCACCCATAGGAACACATTTTGTTTTCACCCAGGGGAGACCTCTGTATTCTCATTCATGGTATTTTGGAACCACATATACAATGAATTGAGCAGACCCAGGATTGGGAACACATCTTAATTAGAATGTGCTATGGTTTTAACCTACTCTGCCTGTCACCAGCATAATGAAATCTGACTTTGATGAACATGCCTAACAAGGAAACAAAAATCCACTGAACAGAATCTAGCAAGCAACAATATGTTTAATCCTATAGCAACACAATTTATCCACTACCTTTTTGACATTTGATTGGAGCTATTCAAAGGAAGTACACTTCATTCCCTTTATCAAGACCTCCAGGTTTGGATTTATTCTCTGAGAGGATAATCCTGCTGTATGTTCAGTAATTCTGCAGCTGAAGCATTTAGTCACTGATCTGTTGCAATAGTATGATAGGAATAAAATGGGTACTCCTTGAAGGAATGGATTTTGCGTTATAAATATGTAGTCACAAAGCAAATAAGGAAGGCACTGAGTAAAAATTTCCATGTCCTAGAATTATGGATGTGTTTTATATTAAAGATTTGGAATGTATTTAACATTTCCTTTAGGCCAAATGCCTACAGGAACAGAAGGAAGTCAATATAATACATATTTCTGAACAAACTCGGAAAAAGAACCAGATTTAAGACTGCCAGAATTCAAGCAATTGAATTCTTCTAATTATGGGAAAAAAAGATTTCATAATATTAGTATAGGCTGGTAAAATGAAAGGATTTTTGCTGCTGTCTTGTCAATAATTTCTCATTAATGCTTAACTCATACAGCTTTTGAAAAAAATTTGCAGCAATGTTGATAGCCAATGAGCAAACACAACAATTACTTTATATATCTAAACATAAATTGAAGATCTGTTATTTAAAGAGATAAAATTATCATATTACAAACACCTACAATTAATATACATATGTAACTTAATAACATGAATATAGTTGTTTCATTCATAATTATATCCCAGTATTTTACAAAATGAAACAATTTAACTCTCAGTTACCCAACAGGTATATGTTAAAAATAATTATGCTGAAATTTCTACCCTTAGCCCTTTAAAAAATTTATGTGGCATATATCCAAAATTCCAAATAGTATGAAATATTTTGCTAACATAGATGTAAAAGCTGAAAATTTCCGTCTTCCTATTAAACTTTAGATTGGTTTGGCTAATCAGAATTTCTGGTCAGCTCTCTCTTTATAGAGTCTTAATTTCTGTCAAGATTACATCTACATTTCCTCCCAGAGGTCTAAAATCCTTCATCTGGTGCTAAAAGAGCTGCACAATCTGTTTCCATTCATTTTAACCTACCTAATATCCTACTCACTCCAAACATCACTCTTTCACTTTGGAATGATAATCCATATATTTGAACTCTGTACTGTGGCTTATACTTGTAACAGGGTGACCCCCAGAGAAAGGGGAGGTTCCAGGTTCTCTGCCTTACCCAAGGAAGGATAGACCTGACCAAGGAAAAGGAGACTGGAAGAAGGAAGGAAGGAGGAAGTGAGCAAGAAGGAGACCTGGAGGAGGCACCTGAGCAGAGAGACATGTGAAGAAGCTGTGCTTGCTTCTTGACCTTGAACTTAATATCAGGTTCTTGGAGGACATGGAAGAAGACACTTGAATCATAGGTGGGTGAGAGACATATCAGGAGGTAAACAGTGACAGTGTTTATCTTGATTTTGATTTTGCTTCTTCTGCCCCAGACTTTCCTGGCCCCTTCTTCCTCTTTGCTATGGGTCCTTACGAGAAGATTCCTTAGACTGTGGCAAGTTTTGGGTCCTCAGGGACCCTCCTTTGGGCCATCTTTCTTTGTCTGGGCATTTACCCATGAGGGGATGGGTAACTTTCGGTGTTTTGTGTGGGAATTATTCTATCTATTCTTTCCCTTCTCTTGTCTTTATTGCACCCGGATTATATTAAATCCCTTTCCATTAATGGGCCTCCTTGGTGGCCTAGGGGTTAAATCTCAGCATTATCACCACTGCAAATCACCACTGCAAACTGATTTTATTTCCTCCCACAGGGGAGCTAATCCATATATGGCACAGCAGACTTCTCCTGTCTCACCTGCTACTCCCCTTGGCAGTTTATTTCAGTAAATCCACCTGTTCTGCTCCCCACTCTGTCTCTGGTGAATGTTCTCACACCCCCACAATTCTGGCCTACACTCCAGTTCTTCCATGCAATAATAAACATTTTTTAGAAAAAATCTTCTTTTCCATTAAAGGTCTTATGCACTAAAGTATGTTTCGTCTTGATGTGGATGGCAGAACCTCTTTAGAGCAGACAGGTTTGGGGGGTCTGGGACACCCCTCATCCTTCCCAGTAACATTTTCTAGTAATTATTTCTTATTGCACTCCAATTATTTTTTCATTCATTTATTCCTAATATAAATGTTTATCAAATATCAACCTTCAACAGGATTACATTTATTCTCTCATGGAACGTCTTCTAATAGCCAAACAGTAATGGGAATTATTATTGCTGTATGGAACTAGACATGGTAAACAAAGAGAGATCACCTTTGAACTGTTCCTGGTTATATTGTTGGTTTGGAGTGTGAAATACACAGATATGTTTATATTGTTAACAACAGAAAAAAAAAACACATAAGTTTTCAGTTGTAGAGGTGCAGTATGCTATATCTGGAACACCCAGAGAATGCTGGAGTGATCAAGGAAATCTTTCTGATGGAATGATTTGAGTTAAAACTTGATACTAAGGAGTTACAAGAACTATTAAATAGATGGAAAGTATGCAACTCAGCTGGTAAAACAAATTTATGTTCTACTTTCAGTAGAGATGGTATTGAAGGACTAGCCTTATTTTTCAAATGGAAGTGGCCTATCAAGTGAGTTTTTTCTTCTTTGCCTAATAACATAATACTATGCTTTTCTCTATTTTCTACAGAGTGGTTTCTTTACCTTACTATCAATAAAAAGCTCATAACATTGACAAAAATAACAGTTATCAGTTTTCAGAAAAGAACTGTAGAATATAACCTGTCTCCAGTTTATGGTATCCCTAGCAATGCTACCTTTTAAACTATTTTTTTTTATTGCAGTAATGTTTATTTACAATGCTGTGTATGATTGAGAGATACAGAATCACACCTTTTCAGATTCAGGTTACCACACCACACTAATTCTTAAAGAAAATCCAGCACTTATTTCATTCACCAAACCTGGATTTAAAAAACAAAACAAAACAGGGTATCTGGAGAAAAGCACTGGCAAGATTTTTTATCCCTTGCCAAAAGTTCCTGAATTTTCTGCTGCTTAGCATTTTTCCCATGAGTGTTATCCTTATTTATCTTTGTTTTATCTTTGATGAAGTCTGCTTTTTCTCCCATTATTTTTAACACTCCTAACCAAACACTATTGTATTTAACAAGCATCTGTTGAAAATTTGGGAAAAATGAAGATTAGAATAAATCACATAAGTAAAAGACAGGAAGAAATTCACAAGTCAACTTTAAATATTTAAAGTTACTTGTTTATTCTTTCTGTTACCAGCCTCTGTTTCCTGTAATGTCAGTTTTTCAGGTCTAGTTCCCCAGACAGGAATGGACCCCAAGCTGAGAGGCAGCGCTGAGTTCCAGTCACTAGACCCCTACGGGTTGGTGTCTCACGAAGCCACAGCAGGAACGTGGCTGATGCTCAGGCTAGCAAGCGAAGAGAGACAAATTTGTTTAGAGAAATAGATATAAGGAAATGTTTATTAAAGAGAAAAGGAACAGAAACAAAGTGGGACTCTCAGGCCCTGGGAACCAGGCCAGGGAGGGGCAATGAAGCTGCCTTGGAGTCGTGTCTGAGGGGATGTATACCTCCTTTCCCTAAGTATTCTAAAGCTCCTCAGCCTCTTTGTGATTGATTAGTTCTTGGTGGGCTCACTCACGCTGCCTTACTGCTACTGTGCCTGGAATTTCCTTGCTTTGCAGCCCTTCTTAGAGTCCCTTTTAATTGCCCTGGTCCTGAAATGTCCTGCTGCCCCTAGTCCTGCGGTTTTGGTTAACCCCCTTTGGAATTTGTTGCTCTTAACTCTGGAGCCTTATTCCTCTGGGGCCTTTCCTATTCTGTTCTTGTTACAGGGCAGAAGAGGGACACCCCTGAAACCCCAGACCTGCCCTGTTCTAAATGGGTTCTGCCATCCGCCGCATCAACACAAAACATATAGGACCTTTTGTGGAAACAAACTTTAATACAACTAGAAAAGACAGGGAAGACGAAGAATATATTTCCTAAGCCAAGCACCCAATGTTAACCAACTCCTCGTGGGTAAAAGTCCACCCAAACGGGATTGGCCCAAAGCAAGTCTCAAGTCTAGAACAGCTTTTGGCAGGAACCCACACATAGGGGTCAGAAACAGCCAGACAATTCTGGGAGGAACCAAAATACCTTTCGGCAGGGACACATCCAAAAGGGTCAGAAACAGTCAGACAATTCTGAGAGGAACAGAACAAAATCAAAACCAAAATCAACACAGCCATTGTTAACTTCCCCACGCATCTCTCACCCACATCTATTTCAACCAGTCCAGGCCAGTGCAGCTTCTTTACCAGTCTCTCTGCTCCTTGGGCCTCTTCTGGCTCTCCATCCTTCTTCCATCTCCTCCTGTCTTCTGTCTGTGGGTCTCCTCTGTGTGTGTCCTCTATGTGTGTGTCCTGTCTCTCTTCTCAAGCTTCTTATATCCTGCTCAGTTCCACCCTACCTTGGGTGGGACAGGGAACCTGGGACACACCCTTTTTCCTGGGGACCACCCTGTTACATTCTGACCCTAGAAGCTACCCACTTGCCCTAGGACTCACTTGGGGGCTACATCTGTTACAGGGTAGGAAGAGGGGCATCCCAGAACACCCAAACCTGCCCACTTGAAAGAGTTTCTGCCATCCGCCACATCAATACAAAATGTACAAGACCTTAAGTGGAAAAAAAACTTTAATACAATTAGTGTACAGTACAAAAGAGACAAAGAATATAGTTTCTAAATCAAGCACCCAAAGTTACCCTTCACCTCATGGGTAAAAGTCCACCCAAATGGGATTGGCCCAAAGCAAGGCCCAAAAGCCTGCCACAAGACACATTTCAGCAGGGACCCATACAAAAGGGTCAGAAACAGGCAAGCCTGGGAGGAAAAGAGCAAAATCAAAATCAAGATCCACATTGCCATTATTAAGCTCCCCATGGGTCTTTCACCCACCTCTGTTTCAATCAGTCCAGGCCAGTGCAACTTCTTTATGTGTCTCTCTGCTCCTTGAGTCTTTTCTGGCTCTGCACCCTGCCTCCTTCTTTCTCCTGTCTCATCTTTCTTCTTCTCCAGCTTCTTATCTCTCCTGCTCAGCTCCACCCTCCCTTGGGTGGGGCAGGGAACCTGGAACACACCCTTTTTCCTGGGTACCACCCTGTTCCACTTCTGCACCCTTTCCTTGGTCCCCACCGGATGGTGACTTAGGCCTGTGGCAAGCTTTTGGGCCTCAGCTGTCCTGCTTTGGGCCAAACCTGTTTGGCTGGGCATTTATCCACAAGGTAAACAACTATTTTCCCTGTTGTTTTCCTTCTCCTGTCTTTATTGTACACAAATTATATTAAATTTCCTTTCTATTAAAGGTCTTACGCACTTGAGTATGTTTTGTCTTGATGTTGTAGATGGCAGAACAGATTTGGGGGTTCTGGGACACCTCTCACCCTGTCTTGTAATACAACCACACTATTGAGAATTCTCCCCTGCCACTTCATTTATTTTTCAGCATTTTGCTCCCATATTAATATTCTTCTTTCCAGCAGTTCCAACTTGTAGCTCTTAGATACCCAAAGAAATGTAATTTAACCTTTCCTCAGCTTATCCATAAAAACATGGTTTCTTTTTCTTAAAAAGATGCCACTTAACATGCTTCATAGTATGCCTACTTACCTCTGAAGTGAAGTTGCCCTTTAGTTATTCCCCAATATGAAATCTTGTAAATAATTTCTTTTAGTAGTATTTCCCCCCCATATACTTACTGTGCTATTATGTTATTATTAAAATAACAGTACTTCTGCACTATTTATGGATCTAATTACCTGAAAAAAAGTGCATATTCATTAGTGGTAAGATTTTACATTACCAAACAATGCAGAACATATCCTGAAGCTTAGCATAAATCTTGAATTACTTTATATATTACGAATGCCTAATTACCGAAAACAACAGGACTTGATATATAGTCATAAGTTTGATGTGTTTTTCACTTCCTTTCTATTAAACTCTGATAAACGAACTCTCAAAAGTGGTTCACAGAATTCCAGAAGGGAAAAAAACAGCTTATTTAAATAAACTATCAATTTTCTAGAAACAAATCATTAACTGCAAGAAATCACTCATTAATTATTACACCAAGTGGAATTACGGAATTGAGCAATGCAGTCATTTATTAAATGTAAGCAGAAATTCAGTACCTTATTAAACATTTGCCAATTTTAACTAGGGAACACTAGTAAACTCTAGTGCCTAGATAGTGTTTGATCCCTTGAAAAGATGCTTGATTAGTTGTCAATTAAAAAGTTCAATACATGCTGCTAGTCTATATAGTTAAAATGACATGCAATTTTCAGTAGATTTTAACTGAGTAGATTTAACTCCACTGGAAAGTATGGAACATTAACAAAGGTGTTTGTTTTTTTTAAAGATTTATTTATTTATGCATACAAGCTTGGGTATAGGCCAGAAGTGTGGGGTGGTGAGAGGATTCACCAGAGACAGAGTGGGGACCAGAACTGGCAGATCTACTGAAATATGCTGCTGGAGGGGAGCAGCGGGCGAGGCAGGAGAGATCTGCTGTGCCATGTTGGAAGCTCCCCGATTGGGTATCGAACTCCTGCTGCAGTGGCTCTGGATAGCTTCATAGTGCTGAGACTTGACCTGTTGCATCACCAGGGAGGCGCCTAGGTTTTATATTCTAATGACAATGGAAAATAAAACTCCCTAAGTCTATGTTACCTCTGACAATAAAGTAAAACTCAGGAACATTTTACTTTGTTCGGTGTTTCTGAATTTGCTCATTGATTGGAAACTGAGATATAAAGCTACCCAGCATAAAATCTGGAGTAAAACATTTTCTTCAGGGAATTTCTGCAGAAAAAAAGGAGAGAATTCAAGACAGAAGATGAACTTTATGTGAAGTGTGAAAAATTCAGGTGAATTTTAGATGGATAAATTTAATCTCCTTTTCAGAGGATTCTTGCTGAGGTATATGATTTAGACTACGCCTGGATGAATTTTGATCAAATAGCCTGAACTCACAGTTTTTCAAGTTTGGAAACTGATCATTTAAAAATTGAAACCAAACTTATGAAATTATGATTCCATGGCAAGTGATTTATTTCCTAATCATATCATATTTCCTAATTATATCATATTCTTAACAACAGTTAATGTTTTCCATTCCCCTACTAGTTAGTCATACTATTACATGTATGTTAATTTATCTTGATTTTCCTATATAGATTTTAGAGAAAAATCTCTAAGATGGAAGAAAATTTCTACTGCTTCAATGTTTTTTTTTTTTTTTCAAATGGAAAATAGGAAATTTTAAATTTTGTAAACACTCCAGGATTCTGACCAGCTCAAGTATCACACAATATCATTGCTGAAACATCTGCTCTTGTGTGCCCCATGTTCCTCTGCTTCCTTTCATTGTATAGTTAAACCTGCATTTTAAAAATACACAGTTGTGACTCAAGAACAATAGCAACATGCATGTGCCAGACATTGTTCTAGATTTTTCAGATGAACTAGCCTATTGAAAGCACACAATAAATTTATAACTGCTTATCTTTTCTCATTTTGCAGATGAAAGAAACAAGACACACACGTTTATATAACTATCTTAAGATCATAATCTTGAGATAATGGATAGATGTGAATAAAAACTGAGCAGACTATATCTTGATGACATGTTATTTAATACAGTACACTGCTTCTTTGGAGATAGATATAACTAAAGATGAACAGTTACAAACTAACATCTATATTTATATAAATTAATATACATAGATAATAAAAATAGATACATTGCTGTTAAAAAAATACTGTAAGTAAAAAAGCATTAAAAGTGAAAGGGGAAGAACTAAGCAACTATTCCGCACAATTCCTAGTGACTTTGTTAGAGTGGTGCATTGAGGATTTTCACTGCATGCCTCCAGTGGCCACATTGTTACTGTGCAGGGTGAAGGTTACCCCAGTACCCTCAAATCTGCCTGCTCTAAATAGGTTCTGCCATTTGTCACATCAAAACAAAACATATTCTAATGTGTAAGACCTTTAATGGAAAGAAACTTTAATACAATTAATGTCCAATAAAGACAAGAGAAAGGAAAGAATAGATAAAATAGCCCATCCCCTGTGGGTAAATGTCCAACCAAACAGGGTTGGCCCAAAGCAGGACAGCTAAGGCCCAAAAGCTTGTAATCAGTCTAAGGTATCTTCTGGTAGGGACCCACAGAAGAGGCCTAAGGGGCCAGGCAAGTCTGGTATGGAAGGAGCAAAATCAAAATCCAGATAAAAGCTGCCATTCATTGTTAACCTGCCACGGTCTCTCACCCACATCTGTTTCAAGTGTTTCCTTTGATGTTCTCCAAGTTCCTGGTACAAGTCCAAGGCCGAGAAGCAAGTGCAGCTTCTTCACATGTCTCTCTGCTCCATGTGTCTCCTCCAGGTCTTGTTCTTGCTCTCCATTCTGCTTCCTTCTTTCTCCAGTCTCCCCGCCAAGCTTCTCCTCCTCCCTGCTCAGCTCCACCCTTCTTTGGTGGGATGGAGAGGAGGCAGGGAACCTGGAAACTCCCCTCTCCCTGGGGACCACTCTTACAACAAGATCTTCACATCACCGGTTTGGCAATTCTAAAGTGAAAATCGTATTTAAATTTTTTGTTTTATAATTAATGAGTTTTAAACACAGATGTGCTTTTCTCACCACAAGACTAACTATCTTCTCTTCTTTCCCTTTTATATGAAAGATGCCTTTCTTACTAAGAAATAAATGCAATAAGCATCTCTGAACTGCAACCTTTCCCTGAATTCAGTTCATTCTGCACCTGACTTCTCATATGTTCTAATACCACAGCAGAGCCCAAAGATCTTATTAAACATGAAATTTAGTACTAAAATAGTAATGCATTAGAAAGTAATACATGTTACAGAATTAAACCATTTTAATGTTGAAAGATACAAAAAAGATGATTATTTCTACTTCAGATTTGGTTAGTTCCTAAAAGATGTACTGATGGTAATTAAGAACAAGCTGTTATTAGAATAATGGGTAAAGTATCTTACATTTTGAAAATGTATGTTCAGAATATTATGGCTTGATTTAAAAATAAAAAGGTAATTTCACATAAAGGCATGGAAGTGCTTGCATTGAAAGAATTTTAATAGATGCAAAAGACTACAAAGTGAGAACTATCTTGTATATCTTAAGGAGAAAACACAATTTTTAATGACATAATTAATAAATTTCATTCCTCTCCCAAATAATTCATTAATAGAATTTTCATATGAATTGTTTTCAAGAAAATTTTTCTTTTTTTCTTATTTCATTTATAATTTTCTTGCTGCCTTCAAAGAAACTTAGCACAATTAACTGGAGAATCATTTTGCTAACAAATGAAAATTTGGAAAGGGACGAGTCAGAAGATACAGGTTTAATGTGAGTTGTTTCTTTAAAGGTAAGTAGGAGAAGATGGTTATTTCTATTTCAAGGCAGATATCAGTTGAAATTATAGGTGCCCAAGAGAACCAATGTGTATTTGTTGTTGCCTTCTTCCAAGGTACCGAATCTGTTTTGCTCTGTTTGTTTGTTTCCTTTTATTATTTTTACATATGAGTCAAATATTTGGCTTTCTCCATCTCATTTATTTCAACTACAATAATCGCCTCACGGTAAATCCACAGTGTCACAGATGGCACGATTTCATCATTTGCATAGCCAATGGTATTCCATTGTGTATCTGAACCACATCTTTGTCTTTTCACCCATTGTTGGAAATATTGTGACAATTTTTTTAAATAGGATCATTGAAGAGAAAAAAATCAGATCTTTAAGATGGTCTCTAATGCAGTATCACTGGTGTCCTTATAAAGGAGATGAAGACAGAGACACACAGAGGAAAGACGATGTGAACATGGGGAAAGAAGATGGCCACCAGCAAAACAAGTAGATAGCTTTCAGAATGAAACCAACCCTGCCAACATCTAATTTTAGACTTCTAACCTGTGCAACTGTTAAGTCACCAGTGTGTGGAACTGTGATATGACAGTCCTAACAGAGTAACAGAACATATTTACTGGAAATTAGGCTATTTTCATTTTTAAGTGCCTTTCCAGTTTTTTTTTTCATTTTTAATATTTAAAAATTTTGAATTTAAAAGACCGTATTTTAGCCAATGTTAAATCATTGGTATTGATCTGTAAGATTTCATAATATGCATTGGATAACTATTTGCTGGTACATTAATATCTTCATATATTGTAAATAAGTTATTGTATTTTCTGAGTTTTCTATTTTCATTTTTAACAGTTTCATTAAGAAACCTTTGACATATAAAACTCATATGCTATAGTATATACAACGTGTTTTTGATATATGTATGCAGTATGAAGGTATCACCACAATCCAGTTACCTAAGGAACCTATCAACTAAACAAAGTTACCATTGTGTGTGAGTGATTTCTGTTAGGAATATTTAATTTACTATTTAGATATAAAAAACGGTAAACTCCTGCCATTTGTGACAACATGGTTGGAACTGGAGGGAATTTTACTAAGTGCAATAAACCAGAGGGAGAAAGTCAAATACCAAATGATTTCATTCATATGTGGAATATAAAGAGACACAAAAAAGGAAATGGTAAAACTAAAAACAAACTCTAGAAACATTATTGAAGAATTGAGGCTACTAAAGGAGGGAGGAGCAATGATATATGGTGGAGGGATATGGGTGATCAGATGATAGACTGGTCATCTGAGGAGGTGTGAACCAATTATGCTGTAAACAAATGTCAATTTAATATAAAAAAATACATTGTCTTAGCAAATTTTAAGTATATAATACAGTTTTGCTTACTCTCATCAACAAAGTATACTAGAGACCTCTAGAACCTACTCATCTTGTACAATTAAAACTTTGTACCTTTTCGGGGGCCTCCCTGGTGGCACAACAGTTAAGCACTGTGCTGTGGAGCTGTTGGCAGCCATGACTCGAGTTCGATGCCTGGCTGGGGAGATTCCCACATGGCGCAGCAGACCTCTCCTGTCTCACTCGCTGCTCCCCTCAGCAGTGTATTTCTGTCGATCTGCCTGTTCTGCTCCCACTCTGTTTCTCATGAACCCTCTCGCCTCCCCATGTCTCTGGCCTGTACCCCAGCTTGTATGCATAAATAAATACAATATTAAAAAAAAACAACTTTATACCTTTTTGGACTACGGTAATGGGCCATGGGTGAATTGGTGGTAGGTTACCCAAGGGGAATACATAATGTAAAAGATATAAATAACAATTAAAAAAACCCACAAAACAAACTGTACCTTTTCACCAACATCTCCCAATTTCTTCTGGCATTTTACTCTTTTATTCCACTCTCTGACTCTCTGAGTTTGATTATTTAGACTCCAGCTATAAGGAAGCTCATGCAGCATATCTCTGTGTCTTGTTTATATCACTGAGCACAATGTCCTCCAGCTCCAACCAAGTGAAAGACTTCTTTGTTATTTTAAGAAATACTTCTTTAAAAAGAAGGGTTTCCTTATTGTATTCTACTCTATATGCATATATACACAAATTACTCATGCAACATATATATGCATTTTATATGACATGAATATTTATACATATGCACTTATATATGTCTGTATGTTTCTATCTGTAAAATACTCTTTTTTCATCTCTAAAAATATGTTTAGGCTGTTCGTACATTTTGGTTATTGTGAATAATGCTCAGTGAACATGGGAGTGCAGATAGCTCTTTGTGATCCTGACTTCCATTTCCTTTGTATATTTACCCAAAACTAGAATTGTATTGCTGGATATATGGTAGTTCATTTTAATTTTTTTTTTTTAGGCAACATCAAACTCTTTTCTTCATGACATATGTCTTAATGATCAGCATCACATATGTTTAAATCTTATTTATATGGCTAGCATATATAAATAAATATATACACACACACACATTTTTTGAGTTTCCTAATACTTGGGCTGATATAATTCATATTTTCTGAAGTGTTTTTTTGTAATTTATATTGATAACATTTTATAAACTTCAGTATGGAGGATTTGTAAAAGTTTATCTGATTTCTGAAGCGTGTTTACCCAAGATTGGAATTATCACATACATTATTGTTGTCGTTATAATCAATATTTTGTAAAGAAGGCTGATGTTCTAGGGATATAGTGGCAAATCTGATACTCTAGTTCTATTTCCTTGCTCATTGTGCTTCCTAAGAAATAGTTAAGAGGGTTGGAGTCCTCAGAGGGAATCTCTTTTTTTTTTTCTATTTTAAATAACTACATTGAGATTTTGCCTAAACAGAAAGAAAAGTAAAGAAGTTCAAGATAAGTCTCTCTTTAAATTTCATCTGGTTCAGGAAAATGTTCTAATCCTTTAATTTGAGTGATAATTTTCCTCTCAGAAGTAACATTTATGCACACTCTCCTCTTTTTCTCTAGTAACTTCTTACTTGTCTTCAACAGTCCACCCTAGAATAATCCACCTAGTTTGAAAGGCAACATAACCTATTTTCACAATGTGTAAATAAAAAACCTACAATACTTTATGATTTTCCAGTTAAGGAAGCAGAAACAAAATAGAAAATCATGCTTTAAGGCATACTTTGTCAGATCTGTTGTGAAGAATTGAAGGTTTTGGATGTTAATCCATAATGTAGATTGGTACCTGTGAGTACAGATAAACAAAGCTGTAGTTTGATATAAAGAGTACTTACAACATGGCAACTTATGATGACTGAGTTATAGGGCGAGAGGAAATAGCTTTCTGTTTTTACTTCAACATGTCATCCCGTTTATTGTGGGGAGGGTTTGTTGAATTGCACAGTGAACCTAAGTTATACACTTACTAGGTCATGAGAAAATGGAATGTATTTTCAAAGTTATTTTTCTAGGTCTACAGGATGATATTTATCATCCAGATCTAAGAGAAGTATAGAATAAAAAATTAATTCAAGAAATGTTTAATGACCTCTACTGTATTCCAGGAAATATAACTGATTATGAATTAATTTCTGTTGAGGCTCCTTTAGAGTCATTAGCTATGAGAGGAAGAAGGTGATTGGCAGTTCCTTAGAGAATTCTGAAAACAAAACAATACAAAATGAAACTTCAAATCTTCAAGCAACACTCATTAAATGGTCATTTGAGTTACTAAAATGTCAAATATATTGCTTCCAAATCAGATGTATTTTTATTTGCTTTTGATCTCCTAGTAATTTAAAATTTAAATCTAAATAAAGTCTGTGGTATTGTACCAGTGCTATTTTCCATTTTTAATAAAAACAGGGTACCTATGTAAGATGTTAACTTTAGGGAAAACTGGGTGAAGGTTACACAGATCCTTTGTATTATCTTTGCAAAACTTGTACATATAAAAATATTCAATATAAAATAATCTTAACATATCCTCTTAAAGTGCCTTTAATATGCATGGGCTGTGCTAATGATGACCAGTTATACTTTGTAGAGCTCTGCAACTAAAGGAAAATGAAAGACACTAAGAACTAGAAAAATTATTTGAATCAAATACCTGTTTAAGCTGTGTCTTCATTAATCTCTTATGCTAGTTTTGTCTTTATTTCTTTTTTCTCAATGCACTTTTTTACACTTGAGCATGGCCCAATCATTGCTGCCCCAGTCATGTATATGATCTTACAAGTGAACACAAACCACTTCAAAACAATTGACCTATTTTATGTAAACATTACATTTCTAGTTGAAATAATATTATTTTGTTGCTCATATAGAGTGAATTATAATACAAACAATTTCATACATAACACAATTATTTATGATCAGAGATAGGTGAGGTTACATAATACAAGAACAGTTATAAATACTTATTCCTGTGTATTCTAAAGTAGTCTTAAGAGGGCAGGATCATTTAAAGCAAGCATCTCATAATTGGGTAAACATATTGCCACTTTTGTTATGGCTATAGTGAAAAGATCAAACGATTTACTGTCAGTGGATCCACTAACTTATGGTCTCATATTCAGTAGCAGTTTCACAATATAGACATATAGCAAATAGCTGTTATTTATATTTATTATTATTTACTAGCATCTTGAACTTTACTAGTATCATTCAAATCATCCTTCACTAAGAAAAGTAAGAAAAATATTACAGATAATTTTTTTCTAAAAAATTAGAAAAAAAATGGTTCTGTTATGGCTATTATAAAATAGGAAATGCAGTTTTATATCAATAATCATCCAAAATCCTCTTTAAGGTATTATTAGTTTTTCTTGGGTGGAGCATGGAATCAAATAGGGTATACTGGAGAGATAGATAAAATAATTATAAAACTGTTAATGGGCAATACCACCAATAAAGTTCTTTTATTCTATTGACAGAAAAAAAATTAGTTTTACAGAGTTATTAACACGTGGTAAGAATGTCTATCAATTTTCTCAGTAATGCCAAACCAATTTATATACTAACACTTATTTGAATGCTGAGGGCAAGGCAGAGGTTAAGGTAAAACTTTGTTTGCTCAGATGTTTTAATGAAGTTCTGTATCACATGCCACTTTAACTAGATAAAAAATCTTTTTTAATTTCACCTTATATAAGTAACATTTAGTGTATATAGCTCCTTTGCCTGCTGGATATTCTTTCTTTCTCCACATTAAAATCCCATATCAATCCACTCACAGAAGCAGTTAACAACCTCATAAGAAAAAAAAAAACAGTTTCAAAGATAATTTCTTTCCCAATTAAATGAATTTCAAGTAAATATATTCACAGAAATACTGGTCTGTGTTTTTTATATGGTTTGCTGGCAATTTTTAATTTTTTTTTAATTCAGGTCTAGAGTGTGATGTAAATTGTTGTATCCAGTTCATGACACGCTAATATTCTGTTTGAAATTAGGTACCCATGGCTTGCTCCACAGGGATCTGGTGTCATGTTTAGGTATAATCCTCCTCCAGCTTTATATTTTCCCCCTATTGTCCAATCTTCACAACCATTACTCACCCGTACACAAAAAACAAATTATACTTTGTGACATATTTAGTCTATATTTTTAGGTGTAGCTGAATACTTGGAAACCTATATAATTGTACTATTTTGTGTGTATAATTCTAAAGCACATACAATTTACTATTTTTTCTTTCCAAGTCCTTTGTTTTTATTGTCTACTCAAAGTGTTATGTGCACACGTGGTTTTTTACCTTTTGCTGCTGTATCATGACCCAAGGTGTATAAGCACAATATAAACAATATAAAAAATCTTCTTGATTATCAAAGTCACTCACCCTCAGAATGCTCCAAGTACAAAAAATTTTCAGCTGAAGTCTACCAAAAATTCACAGAACAGCACTTCTATAAAATAGCAAGCAACAAAACAAATGAAATAGAATAGAATATCAGTAATTCCTTATTTAAAACTAATGGAAACAATTTGAAAAACATTTTAAAATGCGCATTAATAAGGTTATATTCCTGACTTTGCTAATGTGAAAATTTATTATAAAATCATGGTTCACCAATTTTAGTGGTATCTTCAGTAATGCGTAATGATCAAAAGGAAATATCTCAACAATGCAAGAAGATAACATAAAATCTAAATATCAAGTCATACAATAATCTAAAGAAGAACTATAATTTTAAACTTACAGATTGAGAAACATTCTCTAAAATTTTAATAGTAACTATAGTAGCTGTTACAATTATATCTAACAAAACTGAGGGTATGCAAAATTGGTAAGAATTGTCTGCTGAATTTCTGAAGTGGACTTTTATCTTTCTGAAGAAAATATAGATGCATTCAGGATAAGATCAGAATGATGTCTATTCACTGTGTTTCTTAGCTAATAAAGACAAGTAGAAGTCAAAGTGCAATATGAAGTGGAAAAAAACTAAATGATTTATCTTTTTAAGTAAAATCATTCCCTAAATGGAAAATCTCACACAATTAACAGGAAAATACTAGAATTAATAACAGACTTCAGGATATGTGTCGGGTACAAGATCACTTTAGAAAAGCCAGTTGTACTTATTTATGGTGGCACTAAACCATTAGAGAAGTTAATAGCTGCTTGGTTGGGAAACATTTGGAGAACTACTGCGTTTAGAACATTCACAAGTCACAATAGAGACTGTCTAACAAAGGAGTGACCTAATGAACATATGCAAAAAATACATGAAAACATTTTTAATCACATAAATAAAGAAATATACCAGAACATGTTTATCATCCTCAACACAAACTCTATACACATTAAATACTGACTCTTCTTTCTATTTCCCATCCCTGATAGACTCTATTTAACTTTCTGTCTCTATGATTGTGTTTATTTTAGGTACAGCAGGAAGTGGGATTGTGTGATGTTTGTCCTGTATCTGGCGTGGTGTTTTTTCAGGTCCATTCATGTTATCACACATATAAAATCTAAACTTATTGTTTTGATCATTTCACAATATATGCATATACCAAATCATATTGAATGCCTTAAACTAATACACTGTTATATATTGATTATATCTCAATAAGATGGAAAAGTTCGAATAAATAAAAAACATCATGGGCAAAAGACACAAAGATATTTCACCTAAGAAAATATACAGAGCACAGATAAGCACATGAGAAGATGATAATCAATATCCATCAGAGAAATACACATTATACTACAATGAGCTATGACTATGTACCTATCAAGAATCTAACTTTGAATATATATTTGAATATATTTATACACACACATATCCATATGTGTGCATATGTATTTATGTGTGGAAAGAAAGTGGGGAGAAGAGGGGGAGGGAGGGAGAGAGAGAGAGAGTGTGCACACACGGGCAAGCATACAGAGAAACTGGATTTCTGGAAGGTTGCTGGTAGGAATGTAATATAAGGTAGGAATATAAGATGTAAGAGTTCCATGATTAGTAGACCAGACTAGAGAGCTCTTGGAGTAAGTGTAGACAATAAGGGAGACGGAGTTATTAGGATAAACCATGAAACATTGAAATATTTTAATAGGTCCAATTTTCCAGATGATAGGCCAGGCTAAAGGAATATATTGATAACAAGAAAATGTTGGTGAACTATTTGATTATTCATTTGGTCTGATCAAAATTTGGTTAAAATAATAAGTTACAAATATATAGTATATTGAAAGTGTCCTTGCAATTACTTTACAAAGTAATATTAACATTTAAAAAATGTGTTTGTTTTTAGATAGCAGCACTTATTAAAATTCTGTACTTTTTTGCATGAAAATGAAATGGAAATTTTATAATAGCACTTTTAGAATTAAAATGCTATGGCAAGTGACATGGTTTTTAGAAGAAAGGTGTTTTTGAAGGTTTCCCAGGGGAAAAGAAATCCTTCCAGTTTTGACTAGAATAATATTATTCAGAGGCTTCTTACATAAAAACTGAATATTTGTAACATTTCCAGTTATAATCTGCTATTAATTAAATGGAAAGAGAAGAACATAAACTGTTGTATCCTTATTTTAAAGGTATGATGTGAACAGTGATTTCTTCTTTTGTTAAAAATACATGTATCTTCTCCCACAACATTTTTCATTATAAAGGTATTAGATAGTATTATAACTTAGTCTAATCTGCAGAAAATTTTTATTCTTTTATTTTATTTCATAAATAATTTCCGGAAGATTTTATATCCATATATATATGTAATTTTGTTATGTATCATGACTATTTCATCTAGTATTTGGAATATTTATGCAATATGCCAATAATAATACATGTAGAAAACAACAATTTGCTCCCCATCCAACAACTGTTTGCCCTTGAAATACTTCCTTAAGAACTTTAACCTGTTGCTTCACTTATACAAATATAATAGGCATGAAACTGCTTGTACAATGTTATGTGACTTTTCCATATTTTCAGTTGCTGACTTGATTACTAGCAGAGGGCAATAAACTTTGCATTCAAAATGCATAACCATATTATTATTAATGTCATCAATTACTCAATAAAGATAAACCCCACTTTGAAATAGAAAAGTCTTAATATGGTACTTTAGTGATTTAAAGCTCTTACTAACTTTATATTTCCATTGCTTTAGTATAATATTATAAATTCCAGGCTTTCATCTTCTATACATCCTTGGAGGAACTATAGACATGAAATTTTAGAAATCTCTAATCCAACCATTATTATGGAATTGTAATGAGAGTTGAAGTAAATTAGAAAGCAAGATATAGACATGTAAATATAGGCAAGGGAATGGTGTTGTTTATCACTTTGAAATTTCTTGCAAGATCATGACTTGGACTGGAAAATTTGTGTTAATGTTTTGTTTCTTAATATTTCATTATGAAATGGAGGTGAGATGGCATTAAATAATTAGCTGGCACTCATACCACTAGCATGATTTGTAATTTAATTAAATATTAAAGGTCTAAGCTACAAAGCAGAGTTTAAAAATGTTCATAAAATTTTCCTTCTCTGAGTTTAGCTCAAAGTGAGCTATATCTTAATGTCCTTGATAATCACTACTATAAAACTATTTCAGTATTCTTCATTCAAGATTACTTTTTCCTGTATTCTTAGACCCCCCAAAAGCCTATAATTGCTAAAATTATGGCTGTCATCATTCAACTTTAAATGAAGATTTTCCTAAATGACCCAGATACTAACAAAGGCAGACATTTTAAAAATCATATTTTGTACATTAAAATTGAGTATTAAAATTATTTTTATATATGCTGTATTAAGGGATGTTTCATGAAACAAGACACACATAACTTATATTTTACTTCCACTTAAACATGTCAGAGTCTGAAGAATATTTAAAACAAACCAAGGTTGCCAATGTAAAAGGGCTAAATTAAGCTGATTGCACACTGAAGCTGAAAACGATGGAGAACTGAGTGAAGAAAGCAAAATGATCAAGAGGAAGTGAAAGAAAAGTAAAAGGATTGTTGATCCGCACATAGCTGTTCCAGATACTGTTGATATTTCATTTTCTATTAAAGCTTTACTCCAAACCTGTCTTTGAACTGTCTTGTGTCTAATACATTAAAACAAGTTCCATGTTTTAATCAAGTTAATTTGAAAAATTAAATAAAAAGTAAAGTGTGCTTAATTGTAAACAAAATTAATTTAAGCTGGTAAAACTAAAGTGAAAATTTGATAATGATTTAATGTAATAATTTTTAAAATCACAGGATATGACTCTTTGACTTTCATAAGTAACACTTCTTAAATTGTTTTCTTAATATCATAAGTGTCCTATTATTTGGGCAAAGCTATAGCGACATGAGAAAAAGTGACAATTCAATGACATGGGTCACTTGAGTACATGGTTCATAGATTCAGATTCATCACCTTACAGTCACCTGTATGTCTACACAATTTTTCAGTGCCAACAAATAAAGCAGAGATTTGTTTTGAATCATAAATACTGATAAATGTAATTGCTGTTATTCTGTGTGGCAATTAACCCTCGATATGTAACCAGCTCACAGAGATGATAATCATTATTACTGTCTTACAGTCAAACATGGTTTCAGTTCTGGCATTGCCCTTATTAGCTCCCTGTATATATCATCAGCATGAATGCTAAATTTCCTCTCATGAAAGAAGTAGTGTGAGAAAATCATAAAAAAAAAAACCTAAATTTAGATTTCTAACAAGTATGGTTACCTAGTTCTAGTCTTCCTTGACTGACAACTTGTTTCTTTTATATTACCTAATAGCGCTTGGTAATCCTCTGCTTTATACCTTCTGTTGTTCTTTTTAAACCTCCGACTTCACTCATTTATCACTCCCTGTTTTTGAATGTGTATGTATGATTTGTTATAGGAAGTAAGTTGGCTTTTCAGGTCCCCATGTTCCTAAAGTATCCTATGAAGTAATATGTTCCTAACTATGCGGGACATAGAATAAAGGATCATGTGCCTGTGTGTTTTGGCAACACTGAAGGCTGGAGGTGTGGTGGAGGCCTGGTCACTGTAAGCACATGACATTTCTGCATAGTAAGAATAAATCACAGTGAGAAGACTTAGATCATTAACAGCTGATTAATGAGGGGAAAGCAGGTAACCATGATTTGAATGTTAAGCATCTAGATTTCGGTGAGAAATGAACAGAGAGGTCCACATTATATTCTGAAGTGAAGAGAGGGAGTTTGAACTTAACAAGAAAGGCAACTACAGTTTTGTTTCTCTGAATTTCCACCCATCTGAGGCAACATTAGCTCCAGTATTATCAGTGCCTTTAAGGGAATCAGAATCTGTTTGCCATAACTGGAATTCACACATGTATCTATTAACCTTTATAGGATAACACAATTTGCAGATCAGCAATTTGGCCTCAGATGTCTCTTCTGGTTTGGGCCAGATGATCCATGAATCTGCAAGTTGGTGCCAGTTTATGAAGATCTTTTTTTTTTAAAGATTTATTTATTTATACATACAAGCTGGGGTACAGGCCAGAGGCGTGGGGTGGCGAGAGGGCTCACCAGAGACAGAGTCGGGAGCAGAACAGGCAGATCAGAAATACACTGCTGAGGGGAGCAGCGGACGAGGCAGGAGAGGTCTGCCGCACCATGTGGGCTTCTCCCCGGCTGGGCGTCTAACTTGCATTGCGTGCTGCCAACAGCTCCACAGTGCAGCGCTCAACTGCTGCGCCACCAGGGAGGCCCAGTTTATGAAGATCTTAACATGGGTGATTTTAAATCAAGCCCTTTCTCTATATTATCTTTCATCTTCCAGGTAGGGAACCCAGGTTTGTATGATTAGTGGCAATATTTCACAGGTAGCAAAAGAGCACAAGAACATTTTCCAGGTTCTATTTTGTCATGTTTGCTACTGTTCCATTGGCCAAAGCAAGTCATGAAACCAGTCTGAATTCAAAGAATGGCTAAAGACTATCTTTTGATGAGAGGAAAGCTAGAGTAGATACATGAAGGAGAAAGTCTGATGACCGATTTTGCAACTCATAGCAATAGCGTAGAGACAATTAATTAAATTTGAGTGAGGAATTTTATCTGCTTTCTTCCCCTAATTACTATGCATAAAACCAGAACTTGCTTCTTATAAAGGTCAGCCTTACGTTAATATCAATTTAGGAATACTGAGAAGTCAGATTAGTTCTGAAAAACTTCCTCTACTGTACCAAAAGTCAAATCATTTTAAACCATAATAAGATAAAGTGATGAACATAAAATAGGAGTAGGTGGAAGGGGAAGAGTCAATATTTTTAATATATCATTAAAAATTAACACTTTTAGTGCAGTTCCAAGAAAATCACAAAAGCTTGGCAAATTCCTTAAAATCATCAGGAAATGAACTTGGAACAACATTATAGAGGCAATTTTGAAACCAGAAAATGCTATTTAGTTTCAAGATATATTCCCCATCGGGGGGGGGAATACATAAAAAGGGGGATGGGGATACCTATTCATCCAAGACAAAATATTCCTTTGAACTGTGCACTTATTTTATTAGAAATGTTAAGTTAATGTGCTTGTAAGTATTTTGTTCTGTTTTGTTTTATTTTTATTAAGGTAATAATTGATTTACAAACTGTATATGATTCAGAGGTATAGGATAACATCTCTTCAGACATGCTACCATACCACACCTACCACAAAAGCTCTCATAGCCCTCTACCATAGTTCATTGCCCTTATAAACAAAGTCCTTGTTTTTTCTCTTGTGCTCATGTTCCCAGGACACTGAAACAAAGGGTCCATTTTTTTTTTTTTTTACCAAATTCAAAATAATGGCCCTATTGTCCACATCTCTAAATCAGATATCTTACATACAAAGCAAAAATAGGAGGAATTCCAAGGTTGGAATATGACCAATACATTAGAAACACATTGTATACATTAATTCAAAAATAGTCATCAAACTAGTGAGAGTAGAAGGAAGTAAGTGGGCACAATGGACTATTGTAGAGGAATCTGGGTGTCCTGGTAATGAGTGTGGTATTGTAACATATACCTGAAGGATCCTGTACTTCTAAATCATATATGATGTTGAAACCAATGTTATCTCAATAAAAATAAATAGGAAGTGAAAACATGCCGTTTGACAGTTTGTGATAGATTTGAGCACATGTTGATTGAAACCTATGCATTCCTCATTCTAAGAAATGTTTGCATATGTTTTAATTTTGCTAATTGATATAGGTGACCTATATCAACTAAAATTTGAAACAATTCAAATGAGTCAGTAACTCACAAATATTCACACCCATGAATTTGTTAAGATATTATCCTTTATTTCATTATATTTGATGAGAATTTATTTAGACATTTTTGGGAGAAAGATATGACTGCTTTGTTACTCAAAGTGAAAATGTTCTGGGAAAAAAAATGTTCTTGAAGAACAAATAAAAGATCCAACAAATCATTTACATTTTATTGATAGTGATTTTATGTTGTTTTTTTTTCTTGAGCCTCTCTCTGAAAACTAACTGGAATAGTATATTTTTATTCATTGGATATAGTCACGTAATTGAAATGCAATGCCTATTTAATTCAGAATGAAATAACAAGTAACATGATATACATGGCATAGCTGACCATTTCTCTCCTCTGATAAATGCCAAGAGATTAGGGTGTCAAAGAATCCCAGAATTTTCCTATTAGACTGATTGATTTCTGTCCCTTTTGAGACTCAGTATAGATCTGTATGAGATAATCCTATCTTGTGCTATTCTGTATCTTTTTAAATAATATTAGACAAGCCTTCCAAAGTTTGTTAAATAAGTATTTGCCAAAGTGTGAGACTTAACGCATTGATGTTATTGGAAATTATATGGAGAATAAACTTCCCTTTGTCAGCTCATTAAGGATCACTTTTTACTGTAAAATTTCTTGGTAAAAAAGATTTAATGGATAACATATTTCTGAGATTAGAAAATTATAGCCAAAATCTCTCAAAAAACACTTCATGTTTTGCTCCTTTCCTAATCATCCCAAATCCTATGGTATTTCTAGGCATAAAAAAAAGTTTTCCCAGAAGACCTTTGAAATTTGCCATTTGTAAAATCTATGGTTAAACCATAGTCTTGGAAACTGTGGTTTGTAAATTAGAATAGTCTCTTGTCAAAATTTAAAAAAACATGAAAAAAAGGTTAGTCTATATACTGTACAATAGAATTCTCATTAGTTACAAAACTGTCATAGACCCAAACATTTCAGTGTCATAGACACTAGCATTGTTTGCCTAGTCGGCTCTTGAAATGTGACTATTGTTAATGAGGAATTAATTTGTAAATTTAATTATTTTAAATTAATTTAAATGTAATAGCTACATATGGCTAGTAGCCATACATATGGCTAGTAGTAAGCATATCTTGTTGTCAAAATTAGATTGCATAGTTTTTATTCTATTAGATAAGCATCTACTTTTGAAGGAAAACATTGTTGAAAATTATAATCCACGAACTGCAAGCATTACAATGAAACCACACCATTTCTTTTTGTACTTGGAGGGTCTATTAAAATACTGCCATTTTGTTTTATAGAAAATGTAAGAATAAAACGTGTTTATGTTAAGCTAGAAATGATGAGTAATTCCTTGAAAATTCCGGGAATCTTCAATGTCCAGTGTTTATGTGGTGTAAAGTAGGTGTTCAATAAATGTGAATTGAATGAGTATGGATGAATAACCCACCTGTTCACCTTTGGTATCTGAACACTTACAATTGTGAATGGAAATTGCTGTAAGAAATAATATTTACAGAGTTACATATCCATGTGAAAGTAATCAATATATAAATCAAATCATCCTATTGTATATATTCATATTGACTCCATAGAACCTAAAGCTTGATCTTTTATCTCATTTGATTAGCTCTATCACAATTTGGCATTAAATTGGGTGTTAACTTTTAGATTTTCTAACTTAGTGATTTTGTAACATTGATTACTCATTATTAGACATTTAATTATTCATTATTAGATTTTTAATTTTTTACATGCATACATGCCTTTTTTGCCAACTTAAAGTTTCTTTTTTAAGGAAATAATACTTTTTGAACTGGCATACAATTTATATTTAGTAAGTATTATATAAGATTTTTCTTCTAACATTATGTCCTAGAAGCAAAAGTTTTTTCAGCATGTCTATGCTGGCATTTCAGTTGTGATTTCTCCAGGACTGAAAACTGAGATGGAAATCATTAATAAAACTGGAAAAACAACAGCTGTTACTGTTTATGTACACTTCTAATAGCAAGATCAGGAATCTCCACAGTTATTAAATGAACTCAATTTCAATCCATTAAATGTTCACTAACATTGCAAGAATCCCTGTTACCATCCAAGCAAAAAGCTGAAGTAATTTTTTGGGATAAGTTTTTTTATTTATAAAATAATACATAATTTACATATGTGTGTAAATAGTGTATTATTCATATATATGTATTGTATATAAATTATTATATATACACACATATATGTATGGAAAAGTCATATATATCAGGATACTTTATAGTAAAATGTACTATAAACAGCTGTGTCTTAATGTTTAAAAAAAATTTACCTAGGGAGAACAGCCTTGAAATTTTCCAGGTTAGCCACACAAATCTTAATGTAGCCTATTTTTCAAGACTTTCTTTTTTATTTTCTTAGAAACCATAAGCAAATGACATTGCTCTGGGCTCCCCTCATAACTTAAAGTGAAATTTTTACAATATCCAGAGTCTTTGTTGTCCTGCAAATGAAAGAGGAGAAAGTTCTCAAATTCCTTGCAGCAGGAACCCCCTTAGGTAGCACCAACCTTGACTTCCAAATGGAACATACTTCTACAAAAGGAGAAGTGCATCAGTGTCACACATTTGAAGATTACCTGGGAATCTGCATGCAGTTTGTGCCCTTGTTGCCATTGAAAGCCTACCTGTTGTCAGTGTCAAGTCGTCTAGGCATACTGACCAACGAGCTGTGCTGAAGTTTGCTCCTGCTGCTGGAGCCACTGCTATTGCTGGTCACTCCTAGAACCTTCACTAATCAAATCCAGGCAGCTTTTGGGAAACAAGACAATTAATGATAGGACTCTCACCAGCCTCTAAGGTAATGTTTACCTGCCTCCACTGCTCTGTGTAACACAGACTCTCTTCTGTGCTATGTGAACATTGCCATTCCTGCATCAACAACGAAGCTCACTTGTGAGTGTCATGTGGACTCTGCTGGCCTAGGAGGTTCTGAGCATGCGTGCACCAGCTCCCATGACCCCAGGGAAGGTCATGCCTGATCTGTACTTCTCCAGGAATCCTGAAGAGACTGAAAAGAAAGAGCAGGCTGCTGCTGAAAAGGCTATAACCGTGAAGGGATTTCAGGGTGAATGGATTGTTGCAGCTCCTGAGTTTACTGCTACTCCACCTGCACTTGCAGACTGGTCTGAACTATGCAGCAATGTCTATTCAGCAGTGCCCTCCTGAAGAGTAGAGTGCTCAGCCTGCAGTGCTCAGCATCTACTGCTCAGGCCACTGAACAGGTAGAAACAACCCCTGAGTAGTCTTAGCTGATCTTCCAGAGTCTTAAAAAGAAAATGGAAGTAAGGTTGATGGATAATAAAAATGCAAGTCAGGTTAATGGCAAGTAAAGTTTCTTAAAATAAGACAAAGTCAGACAACACTGTATATGTTTTAGGGATATAAGTTCACATCGATTCAGATGTATGTTATCCTACTATGCCTACCATCAAAGCCCGCTTCCTCTCTGGCAGCCTTAATTCTACATCAGATTTATTTTTAGGGTTTGTTTTGGTTTAATTTTGTCCTTCAGCTTTGTTTCTTTATGCTGCACATAGGTGTGAAATATCGGTTGTCTTTTACCTGCTGACATTTCATTGAGTATAATCCCCTCCTGTTCCATTCATGTTGTCACAAATGACAAGGTTTCATCTTTTGTATAGCTAGTAATATGCATGATATATGTACACATAATATATGTGGGTGTGTGTACATATGCCACATCTTTATCCACTCATCTCTTTTGGGGCACTTAGGTTGTTTCCATAACCTGGGTATTATAAATATTGTTGCAGTGAACATAGGTGTGTATATCTTTTCAAATTAGTGTTTTTGTATTCTTCAGGTAGACAAAGGAGTGGAATTGTTGGATCTTATGGTACATCTAGTTTTAATATTTTGAGAAATCTCCATACTGGTTTACATAAGGGCTGTATCAGTCTACATTTCATCAATAGTATGAAATACCATCATTTCAACAACAGCATTTTAATAACATTCTTGCTGTTACCTCTTTCCATAAACAAATAACTCATTTCTCACTTCCTTCAGGTTTTCACATGAATGCTATTTTCTCAATGAGACCTCCCTTGCATTCTTTGAAACTGAAGATTCTACTCCCTAATATTCAGTATCATG
>PVIJ01004586.1:92911-115537 GCA_004024925.1 Scalopus aquaticus
GTTCGACGCCCAGCCAGGGAGGATCCCACATGGTGCGGCAGACCTCTCCTGCCTCGCCCACTGCTCCTCTCAGCAGTGTATTTCTGATCTGCCTGTTCTGCTCCCCACTCTGTCTCTGGTGAACCCTCTCGCCGCCCCACGCCTCTGGCCTGTACCCCAGCTTGTATGTAAAAATAAATATTTAAAAAAAAAAATATTCAGTATCATGGTCCTGCTGAATTGTTCTCCATAGCAGTCATTTCCATTTAATGAAATCTGTATTTTACCTGTATTTATAGTGTTCATCTTCTTTAACTAGAATGCAAACTCTAGGAAAAGAGATTTATTTTTTTTTTCCTGTAATACTTGATCCCTAGTACTTAGAACAATGCTTAGCACACAGGAGGTATTCAATAAAAGCATGTCAAATGAGTGTATTCCTTTATTTATATATTTAAAATTTCTCTAGTCACATTAGGATACAAAATTCAGACGAAAGTCAATTCTCCGATAGGATAGAAAACTTTAATTTCTATAATTAATTAAAACACAGCCTAAAATAAGAGTTATTCTGGGAAATATAATTCTTGGTCATGGATATGACATTTGAACCTCAACCAACCCCTTCTAATTCACCAGTATTAAAATCCTCATGTTCATCTCATAATAAACTTTATTTGCAGTCTCAGATGACAAACTAGACTTGGAAATATTATCCTTGGCTTTTGTCTCTAAATATGCTCCTCCAGGCCAGACTGAGACAAACTGATTGTGAAGGTAAGACTACTTTAGCTACAGCTGTATTTGTTTTAGAGATAATTAGTTTTCCATCTGGCATTTGAGGGAGTGTATTACATTTGCTTTAGGGAGAAAACAGAGAAACTATCACAATTGTGTAACCAGGCAAATTCTTCCAAAATGCACAGTGTAGAAATGACGTATAGCACTTACTGTATAGTGCTTTAGCAGTTAAAGTGATAAATGGGTAAAATAACCCTGTTTATAGGTGCAAAGATCTGTGCAGAAAATCTCAGTAAACAACTACTACTGTCATTGGCAACCTGCTTCATTGTGCATTAATTTACTATGGTTATCAATTGGGTAATTCCTGAATTCAGTTTGAAAACTAATTTACCACGCATGAATTTATAATGAACAACTTAAAGAGATAAGATGCTTACCTACTTAGGTGGAAGTAAGAGCTCTAGGAAATTAAAGGCATAAATTCTAATCACATCTTTGAAGAATAAAATGCAGTATGACTTGCAAAGTGATTAAGCCACACATATGTTAATGCACCAACAAATGTATGCAAGGAGACTGTGAAGCTCATGGTACTCTTGTTAAAAATAAAGCTGGCTGTAGGGTAAATGAGAATCGTCAGGTTTTCCCACCCTCCCCACAATGATGGACCTCTGCAGGCCTACACACATGCCTCATGGCGGGCACCTGGAATAGGGTGTGGGGTGCATGAGTGGGCACACCTGAGCCAGAGACTGGGTTTATAAGCAGAGGTGGCAGCAGAAGCAGCAGAGAAGCAGAGGATCTTCTGTTTGGGGTGCAGCAGAGGCCACAAGATGCTGCCGGAGAGCCCGAGAAGGTGAAGATTTGTGGGGGCCTGGGAGGCCTGCCAGCCTCCCAGCCCCCCGGCCCCCTGGCCACCTACCTGCCCTGTACCTGGTTGCCTCTCTATGAAAGACTATTAAAAGCCTGCCCAAACCCCCAAGGGCTCCAGAACTCCTTCCCTTTTAACCCATTTGCACAGCTCCATGGAGACCCTCTGCTTCCTGTGGTCATCCTGCCTCTGCACTGGTAATAACTGCTTATGAAAATTACATCTAGGATAGAATAGTAATAGTGTTGTAAAGTTATTGAGACACCCTTGTGCGATGAAGAGGCCAGATAACAAAGGCTATCAGTATTGGCAGATGGAATATCATTACAAGCTGCAACAGGTTTATTTTTCCTGCCTGTTTCATCGTGGCATTTCAATAACTCACTTTCAAAAGGAAGCCTTACTATGTGTATCTCTAGTCAGACATTCTCACAGTAACTAGAGAGGAAATATGCTGTCTAATATTGAATCTAGCTCGCTCCAGCAGATATTTCAAAGCAAGGTGCTTAGACACCCCCAAATGGAGGCAAACAGGAAAAGGTAATGTATTCATAACCATCACTTCTGTTTGAATAATCATGGTATATTTCAGTGCCATTGGTTAGGAATACAAACAAGGGAATTTCATTCTAGTGGCTGTGCCTGTGATCTTGTTCACAATTTATGTTTCACTCTGAATTGCATGGCCAATAATGCTTTAGAGTATTGTCAAACAAATCCTAAGGTTGTGAAGCAGAGAGAGGCGAATACAAGTGGAGGATCATAGTAATCTAACTGTAGGGTAAATAAAGTTGATCAGGCTTTTCTACCATTGGCCATCACCTGCAGCCTTGATCTTGTTAATGTAGAGGGGCTGTGGGTGTGGGGCACGCATCTCTGACCGGACACCTGTGCATGGGTGTGTGTGCGCATGTGCAAGTGTGCACACCTGAGCCTAGAGGTCAGGGTTATAAGAATGGTGTTACTCAGAGACAGCTCAGCTAGGAGAGAACAAGCAATGGCTACCGGAGGAAGCCCAGAGAAAAGAATACAGAGAGATTTGCAGGGGGCTCAAGTTGCTGTCTCCCTGCTGGCTTGTTTCCCCTGCTTACCATTAAAACCTGTGAAAATGATGCCAAGGGCTCCAAAATTCTCCTTCCAGTTGCTTGAACCGATGGTGAACCTAACCCAATCTGGGGTGGTTGCAAGACACTAACATAAGAACATCATTGTGTTCATTTTTCATTGCTCATTCATGAAGAGGTAATAATTCTAGTACTGTCTGTTAAGATAAATCTTGATTCTTCATCAGAAGTAAAATTCATGCATCTTCGTCCTTAAATTATCTCACTACCTAAGGAATAACTTATTGAGAATAGATCTGAAAATGTTTACTAATACTAAAATCAAGTACATTATAACTAATAACAATGTGATCTGATAATTTCCTAGAAATAAATGAACATGTTACTGTTATAACTTCAATTTTGGATGCCATGCATTTCAAATAATAGGTAACTACATGATTCAGTTACTCGAAACAAAATAGCTAGAATATACTCAGAACTGTCAGTGTGTGAGTACTGTTGATGCTGGCTGTGGTTTTCAACTTATTTCCAAAATATTATCTAAAAAATTATTATGGTTGACAAGTTTTGATGTTTTTCAAAACTTTGAACTTCAAAAAGCTGCCATATGTAGAGAAAAGAGAAACCAGGACATCAATTATATTTGTCTCCACCGTGGGTCAATTAATAATTGCCAAAAAAGGCCAAGATCAGAGTTCTGCATAATGTTGGATTATTATAGAGTTAGCAAGTGGAAAATTAGATTTTAAAATTTTCTTAAAATTACCACGTTGATTTTAATGATAAAGGGCACTCCATGATCACATCAAATATTCTTAGATTCTTTGAATTTCATTTTAAAATACTCTCATTTGCTCAGCAGCATAATTCAATTGTTTGTAGGTGGTTTATCTTTATTTTTCCTGAAATGAAAGTACTAGTTTTCCAAAACTTTGTCTCTTTAGTTGATACTTTTCTGAAGTTGACAAACTGTTCTGTCGTATCTGAGAACAGCATATTGTGGAAAGATGCAAAATCTTTGTTGTGATTTCAACAAAATAATCAGGAATTATTGCAGGTTCCTTCAAGAATATGGGATGTGATAACATCTTGATGCTGTTTCACAAGAAGGGTACTTCACAAAGGTAAGGAACAATCAGAGTTTCCATAGTTGGATGGTTTCTCTTAAATTCAGCACTTCGAAAAAGAAATTCATGATCACTCTACACCATTGGAATGAAATATCTCTATATTGTCTACCTTCTTTCTGTCTCAGAAATCAATAACACGTGTCCAAATGAGAAGTCTACCATTTCGACCTACTGTACATGGCCCTTCATTTCACATCACCTCATTATTGCTCTAACTTATCCATTGTTCATTTGTCTTAATAGCCACTGTGCACCCTTTAGTTCAGGTAGTTGGCTCATCATTTCTCCCACAGTTGGCTGCAGTGTTCCTCTAAAGGATCTGTTTATTTTTATTCTCTAGCAAAAGTCGTCTTTATAAAACATAAATATGAAAATATCCCTATACTAATGAAAATCTTCATGGCTCCCCATCCAACATCAGTATAAAACGGGAAGTCCCCGGAGTTCAACATAACCAAATTGTCACTTGTTTCCTCCCACATCTTTATCCTCCTCTGTTGACTCTCCTGCCTAAGACGCCACCTTTCTGTCAAGATAAGTTATTTGTTATTATCCAAATAACAACTCACTTGACTGTACGTCTTCATATCTGCTGTTCTCTCTTCCTGGAAGATTCATATTTTCATCTTATTAGTATTTAATCTTTATACATGAACAATTTTTGCTTTTTTTTTTTTGCGTGCCAATTTTGCTGTTGCTCTACAAATGAGTCGGTCCTCTTGGAAAGTTTAAACACCCCATATATGAACTACTATATTATATTTTAATTGAACTTGCACTTGTTTTATCTTAAACTGTTAATTCTTTGAATGAATAAATTCTGTGTTGTTATATTAACTAGTATGTTAGAGTTTTTAGTATTAATTTAATGAACAGGATAGTGTAGTTTATATACTAGTTATCATTATGTCTGTTATGTACAGTGTAACTTAATTAAGGTTTACATGTGGTTTGGCATCACTTACCTTTTGCCGATTACAACTTTTTGATATTAAAAATATTTTGTCATTTTTATGGATGAATGAATTAGAGCTTAGGGAGCATGATTTGCTGAAAGTGCAGTGCTAATGAGTGACAAAATCAGAAGATCCTTTAGTTTATTTTGAATACTAAGAAATTTCTCCTACTCTTTCTCAAATTTTCTTTACAGTTCCTCACCAATTTGTAATGGAGAAGAGTTTAGATAGTTAAGTAACTGGGTTTTTTTGAGTATGATAAAATACGAAGTTTGGTGAATGAATAAGAAAATTCAAGGCAAATTCAAATTATGCTCTGCTCCTGTATCCTATCATCATATAATTTTTAAAGAACATTCTAAACAGCATTTCAGAATTGCTGCTTCTTGATGTCTAAAGTAGTAACTACTGCTAAAATAAAATTTATTTTTACAGTGAACCAAAAATTTTCATGTTAAAAACAATTTAATAAAGTTACAAATTTATTTTCATGGGGAGGCCAATATCTATTTTGTTGAAATTGTGGTAAAGATGCAGAAATTATTAAAATTGCAGTGCCATTTTGTCAAAACAAGAAACCAGATTATATATAAGCAAGTGTATGTTTGCTATATTTCCACTTTGATGTAAAATATGCATTCATACTTATATTTTATGTGACACATCATCTTAAATAGTGTCTAATTTCACTTTTATTTTTTTCTATTTAAATGTTAATTTTAAAGTGTTTTAAGTCCTCATTTGCATAATGTATCTAAGATGATGATAAGGAGAAAAGAAAAATAAAACTGGTGAAATACACAGAACAGGCAATTTCTACATAATGAAGTAACTACCTGATATTCAAGAAGCATATAAAAACCTGAGCTACCTGTTTAAGGAATCTGGGTGAAAAACTTCCAATACTGCTGTGTTCATAAAATTTAAGGATTCTGTCTTGTTGACAGAATCACACAACTTGGTAGTTAATTTACAAAAGTAAATAGTAGATGATAAAATTTAACATAGCGATAGCATGTTAAGTAGCAAAAATATGCAGATGGAGAAACAAAATTTTACAAAAAATAATCAGTTGCTTTGTTGACCCCTATGAAATCATACTCTTCAGTGCATCACTCCCAGAAAGCACATTATGTAGCATCTAATATTTGAATAATCATAAAAAATAAAAGATATAGGGCCTCCCTGGTGGTGCAGCGGTTAAGCGCTGCGCTGTGGAGCTGTCGGCAGCAGCGACGCGAGTTCGACACCCAGCCAGGGAGAATCCCACATGGCATGGCAGACCTCTCCTGCCTCGCCCGCTGCTCCCCTCAGCAGTGTATTTCTGATCTGCCTGTCCTGCTGCCCGCTCTGTCTCTGGTGAACGCTCTCGCCGCCCCACGCCTCTGGCCTGTACCCCAGCTTGTATGTATAAATAAAAAAAAATAAAAATAAAAGATATACCATGACATCTGAATACTTTATTGTAGGTCTGCTAAATTTCAATGAAATTTCTAATTGGTTTTTCAGTTTTATTGACAACTCAATAAAACTTCAAAATGTCTAGGACTAAGAAAATCTCTATAGAAGAGCTCATGTTAGGTCTTCTTATACAACAAAAACAAATAAGCTCAGCTCAGGTCCACAACAAAGGGATGCAAAGAAACCCTGGAAGGTATTAGGTATGTCTATTACCCTGATTGTGGTGATGGTATTACTGGTATTTACATATGTTCAGCTCTTAGTCTATGAACTATATCTCAATAAAACTGAACTTGAAAAAGTAATAGAAAATGAATACTCTTTGATATCTAAATTTTTAATTTATTCCATAAAATGAAAGTGATTACCTACTTTGTAAAATACACTGTGCTGGTTTCCTTAGGTCTGTGTTGGGACTAATTAGCATTTTGATTCAGGCATACCTTGCTTTATTATGCTTCATTTTTTGTAATTTTCAGATTCTGGATTTTTTTTTTTTTAATTTAAGGTTTGTGGAACCTTGTGTCTAACAAGTCCATGGGCATCATTTTTTCCCAACAACCATGTGCCCACTTTGCCTCCCTGTGTCACATTTTGGTGATTCTCGCTATAATTCAAACTTTATTATTATTGTTGGGGGAACAGTATGTCCTGATTGAACTCCACCCACTGATATTTTACAGACTTGATCCCCATCTTTATGTCAAAGAGATCTCAGGTGCCGAGGACTACTTCCATCATGCCACGACTCTTGACTTCTTTAAGGGGGATTACTGGGAACTAAGTGTGAGTTAAGCAGCAACTCACACTTTATGCCTGGTATGAAACTGAATGGATGTGGGCCTTGGGGATCTTGGTTTTGCCTGGCTTCAGCATGCACCCAAGTCCCATTTCAGGCAGTGTTACTGGTAGGACATAGTGACCAATTAATCTCTCTCTTTCTTACTCTCTGTGCTCCAGCTATTTTCATTTCCCCTGTAAATAAACTCTTTACTAACCTTTCTGTGTGTGTCTTCCCTTTGGTCTTGTTCTGAGATTTTTTTCAGCACTGGATTGAGGACTCCCACCCAGGCCATCCCATTTCCCTTTGGAGTTGCCCTATAACAGTGTTATTATTATATATGCTAGGATAATCTACTGTCAGTAATTTTTTATTTTGTTACTGTAATTGTTTTGGGGTGCTATGATCTGTGCCTGTATAGGACAGTCAAATTAATTGATAAATGTGAGTGCTCTGATTGCTTCACTGACAGTCCATTTCCCATCTCTCATCTTCTCCTTGGGCTTCTCTATTTCCTGAAATAGAGTAACATTGAAAAAGGACCTTGTGTATATGTGTTTCAAAAGTTTTAATTATTTTACTGCTTTTAGTCAGTTTGTCTTTTTTACATAAGAAGAAAAATAATGTGTCTTTAGATTTAAAATAAATCTTGATATATTTTTAAAAAACTCCCTTCTCATTTTCTTCAAAGAATCATGAGTATTCTTTGATCTTTGTAGCTTTCCTCATCTATATGCATCTTAGAACAACTAGGCAAGGCTGTAAAACCTCTACTGGAGTTTTATTACCAGAGTATTAAATTTCAAGAATGATTTTGAGAGTATGATATACTTTTGATAGTAAATCATTGTATGTATGGATTTAAATATTCAACTTATTTTTTAGGTCTTTATAATTTACTGTAAATCTCTAAGCTTTAATTCATAGGCTTCACATAAATTTTTGTTGGTCTTTTTTTCTCAAGTCATAATTAATTTGTAGTTTTAACCATTAAATTATATACTTTAAAATTATGTTGCACATAGCTTCTTGATTTTATGTAGAAATATCTACAACTTTTAAAAGTGACCAAGGTAAAGCACAAAGATCACGAATGGTTGTACAACAGTTTTTCATCGCCCCACAAATCCATTGAAAGCACATTGAATATAGCCTATAGGTTGCACTCAGGCTATTGCATGTTTTCCGATAGAAATCACTAGATTTACAATTACATGAAACACAGTTTTACCTAATTTTCCGCTTGATATTGAAAAGTGTAATTGACCAATTTATCACAAACATCAAGAGAACCAACTGATTCAAATAAATCTGGTTCCTTATTTCTAATGGAAATGGGTAAAGATTCAATTTTGTATTATCAAGTTCTGTGTATGGATAGACACAGTAGAATCACCTTGTTTTATAAAAGTGATCTGATTAACTTTTAGTATTCTCATTTGAGGGTAGAAGTTAATTTGTTGCTTGTTCATTTTGCCTATATATGTTGTTAATCATCAAGCTAGCAGAAGAGCAAACCATTGGAAAATAGCAATTCTAATCTGTTTACTGGATTAGAGCAAAAGCACTGTAAACTTAATTAAATTGCTGTATGTTTCGGGAACTATTAATTATAAAGATATTACAAATGCCACAATTGTAATATTCCATGGATGATTTATTTCTTAAGGAAACAGTATGCTTATATTGGAGTAGATCAACCAGAACCTTGATTCAAGACTAGACTTTGATTCAATAAGATATAAAAACTGGTTATCAGTAGTAACCCCAGTAGTGTCCTCTTACATTTTGGAATAAAATGCTATCTTCAAAATGAATCCTAGTTCATCATGAAATCTTGCAGCTAAAGAGTACTAAAACATTTCCATCATAAGATACAATAGCATTTAATTAGAAATTAACTAGGGTGTCTTAAGGATCTAAGGAGCTCCTAAGTATAAATTGAGTAAATGGAAAAGTACATTAAAGTTTCCAAATACCTATTTCTGTAGCCTCTCTATCAACCAGAGCATGAGGGTCCTTAATCACTTATTTCTACTTCTTCCAATATTGAATCATAATAAAGTAAAATGTAAATAATATTATTTTTAAAATTTGTTTTGCATCAAAACACTAATTCCTGTAAATTCCAAATCTAATGAATTGTCATATGTGTAAAAGTTTTTTTTTTTCAGTTTTCATTTTTATTTTGAGGCATTATGATTTACAATGGTGTGTATGATTTAGAGGTCTAGGATCACACCCTTCAGGTGTCTCTTACTGCAACACACCCACCATCATGAGGCACCCATAGTCCCTTTTCTTGTGATCAGTGTTGGTCTTCAATCTCCAAGATGTGCTTTACTTTCACCCTGTGACTCAGGATCCTCTGGATCTTATGCCCCACTGGACTATTTTCAAATTATCCTCCCAGCAGTGATGCAGGGAACTTCCTTTTCTTACTTGTCTCCACTATAAAAGTCTTTTGTAGTCAAATGTACATTTCACAATACACTACTGAATTATCAATAGAATTTCCAACCTAAAGGTATTAACCAAACATGCAAAGAATACAAGCATCAGGAACTGGGATGCAGTACTGATATTAAGCTTCCCTCTGAGCTTTGATATGTCACATAGTTTTTCTCAAAATAAACTCCCTCAACTCTAGGATGGAAGTAATGATACCTGGTAACTCAAGTCATTAGAATTTTGTGAGTATCCAATAAGAATGATATACAAGGTTGCCATTTGTTCTTTCCTCTTGTAAAATACTATTTAAAAACTAGGCCATGTGGTATGATAACACCCGAAGAGGGTAACCTTCTACCTCTGTATCATATACAGTGTTATAAACCTATGTTACATCTATAAAAATATGAACATCTATAAAAATATAAATACAAAAAATGTATTAACATATGCAGTGGGGCTTTCTATACTTGTAGTAAGTACAACAAGATCACAAAACATTATATTGGTACCCTAGAAAAGATTTCTGCAGTAGAGAGCATTCACAAGTAGTGCTACATGTGTCTAAAGACAATTAAATTTTAAGATTGTATGGCATTGATACTTCAAAATTTGCAATAAAGTTATATTGCAATAAATTTTTATTCTGAATACTAAGTATGTGTTACATCTAACTTTGGTTAAACAATGGAGCATTGTTAAAATATGTATGTGGGGCCTCCCTGGTGGCGCAGTGGTTAAGCGCTGCGCTGTGGAGCTGTCAGCAGTGGCAACGTGAGTTCGATGCCCGGCCGGGGAGAATCCCACATGGCGAGGCAGACCTCTCCTGCCTCGCCCGCTGCTCCCCTCAGCAGTGTATTTCTGATCTGCCTGTTCTGCTACCCGCTCTGTCTCTGGTGAGCCCTCTTGCCGCCCCACGTCTCTGGCCTGTGCCCCAGCTTGTATGTATAAATAAATAAATAAATCTTTAAAAAAAATAAAAAAAAATGTATGTGTTGTATAGTATATGCCACATTAATATATATTATGTTATAATACATATATTTTAAATTTTCCTTGATTTGTGAAAATAGTATACCAGTGAAATGGGTTTTTCTAGCTCTTCCAGGTTGGCAAAATTATTAACATTTTAATTCAAATTATATCTGAAAAGTTTGTCCCCTTGATGTTTTTTAGTTAGGTATTATGGTCAAATGTTTTAAAGACATTTTCTAGTTAGAAATAGTAAAAACATAAGTTATAGTAAGATGGCAGAAAAACTTTCTAGGAAATATGTCTTTTCAATGGATATATAATCACATATTAAGGCAGTAGAAAGTGTTCTCTTTTATTTCTACCTTCCATCATCTCCTTTACTTACGAGATTAAAATATAATCCAGATATATTTGAACTTGATTTTAGATATAGATTTTGGGAAAAATTAAATTCTTGAAAGAAAAGATAGGTTCTATCTGGCTTTTAAGAGAGATCAAGAAGGAGAGAAGAGGAAACTAGCAATTGTTTTTATAGTATGAAACAGCATTTTTTTTTTTTTTTTTTTTAGTTTTCACCCATCCAAAATCCTTCCTAGGAATTTCCCATCTTGCATAAAACATTAGTTTTTCTTGTCTTTTCAACATGCATAATTATAGAATGGTAATAAATTAGAAAGCTGCCAGTGGCTATTTGTCACACATTTTTCTTTAAAAAAAAATTCCATATTATCTCAGGGACTCCAGTTAGGAATAAGAAGCTATATATTTTCCTTACTATGATTTATTTTGAATCTTGATTCTTTGATCTGCATATTAATGGCCCTACTGTTTTAGGTAGTATTTCTTTTAAATGATTGATGAAACTATAAAATGAAATTGCTTTATAAAAGGTTAAAAATCCAGGGTAATGATTTTTCATTTTGCTTACAAAGTACATGAAGTATAACTTTAAATTCTAATTATCTCTGATTAGATCATTAGGCTCACATTAATTAAATATGGCATGCATATCAATAATCATTAGTAAAAATCAACAAATATTTGCTTATTTTTGAGTTATGTTCAGATTCAAAATAAAGTGAATTTTATTAATTATGTAAATATTTTATCCTCTAAGTGTATTAAGTGACATTTTATACCAGTCATAGAATAATCAATTGATGTGAAAAATCATTTTTTGTTATTATTGAAAGCTGAAAATTGAAGGGTTAACTCATAGTTTTCAGCTTTTTTACCTTTTTTTTTTTTCTTAATTGAGGTAACATTGGTTTACACTGTTGTTTGCATTTTGGAAGTATAGAGACCCCCTTCTGATGCATTCCCCACTTCCCAGGGCATTCCCCACAACCTTCCCCACAACCAAGGCACCCACAATCTACTACCATAGTCCAGCAATATCACCTTCATAAAGTAGATTACATTTAAATACTTTGAAATTTGTATTTTAAAAATGATGTCATACAAATATATGTTTTTACAAATTCCAATTCCTTTTATACTTAAAAAAATCTCAGTTATGATATGAGTTTCTTTTGAAGTTATATTTCTCCCAATAAAATTGACATATACAGACATATTCTAATTCCTGTTTTCTTTTAGACATTTGCCTTGTGCCTAAGAAGGTGGTGATTTGGCACCTAAAGAATTCACATGTTAGAAACATCACTTAATCCCTTAAGAGACTATGTCACTGTACTTCTAACCAGTCCATGTTAAATAAAACTTACGGATGAACAAGATCTCTCTGAGATTCAAAGGAATTCTAAAATAGACCTGTCAGCATGATTTTTTTTTGACAGAAGTACAAAGATGACAGCAGAAGCATCAGCTGTCTGAGCTAATACCCAAGTCTAAATTTGATAATGTCTGCATTTTTGACATCCTGGGTTAGAGTCCTTGAGATGAAGGAGTGAGAAAGAGTCTTTGATCTCTGTCTCAGGCTAGAGTCATCCACAGGGTGGGCACTTCATGAGGGCAGTTGTGATTAAAAATAAAACTGAATCCTTATGAGGAGAGCAAACTCTTTAATCCCTGCTCTTACCATTTTCCTAGCTTCCAGTATATTTGCCTGTTCCTTGCAACCTTTCCTTTATTATTTTGTTCCCTTTTCTTCTAGTCTTTTATGCATTCATTAACCTATGCAATTTTTATTTTTTATTGATTTTTATTTAATTTTGTTTGACTCAAAGAATAAAGCAAAAAGCAAACCTCTACTTTCTTGTAACTTATCATCATATTGGAGAAAGAAACAATAAAAATAAACATAATAAATACATATTAAACAAGTGATTTTTTTTTTAATAAAGGAACTGAGTAGGAAATTTTTAAATATGAAAGTGGTCTGACATTTTAAAAGGAATGGGCAAGATAGGCAACATTGTGAAAATGGCCTTTGAGATAAGGCATGGAACAGGCAAGTTAAGTCTTTTTCAGAGTGACCCAAGCAGAGAAATGGGAAGTGTAAAAACTCAGAAAAAGGATAATGAAAAATAGGGCACCTAGAAACTTACAGACCTTTGTAATGCCTTTAGCTTTTAATCTGCAATTGGAGTTTCTAGAAGAGGGGTGTGTGTGTGTGTGTGTGTAAGCTCTCAGAACTGTTTGATTAAAAAAAAAAAAGAATACGTGCTAGAAAACAATCTCCTTATTTCCTCACAAAACTCAGAACTGAAATCGCTATCTTTCTCCTAGAGTCTCCTGGCAGCTAAGAATTGGGGATCACCAGCACTACAGCTGTATGAAGTTACCTGGAAATCACTAGTATAGGTGCATATTTTCCCAGATATCTTACTTCTTTTTTGCTGTCTTTCCACCATTCATCTCACAAGTCTATTGTGAAGGCAATGAGCCTGAAAAGAGTGGAGAAAACATGGAAGAATGCAGTTCACCAAAAACATTATGTAGATTCATTTTAAATGGGATGAAATTAGAAACGTAAGTCATCGTTTTGTCTGATGTGCCTCCTCTACTGTATCCTCATATCTCTTTTCCACATAAGTACTCCCAATTTTATAAAGGTTTTGCAGAGATCAGGAAAAAAAAAACTACAAATAATGAAAAGCACAATTAGGGTGTTTACAAAATTTTATCTGATTGTCAATGCCCTCTATCTGCTGGTAATTTTGCCAGGAGTTTATTCCCTCCCATGTGGAAAGTAACTTAGCAAAAACATAGCAGGAAACCCTTAATTGCTTATTCATTGCCTTTTATTTTCTTATGTAGGCTTTTGTAAACCTTATTTTGTTCATAGTATATTAAATATAAATTGCTACTGCTAAATTAGTTTGAGATAGAAAAGATAAGCTGCATCAATAAAACCCTAAGGAATAATCATGCAGGCTGACATAGTGCAGTGTAAAATGAACACAGCATTCTCCCTTAGGAACAGAAAATTCTTTAGTCTTATTGGCTCTCTCACGCTGTAGGATGCTATGTGAGTGAGGATTAGAAGTAAAAACTGACACTTCAATTCATATTTTACCTTAATTGAAAGACCATAAATGAAAATAATGTTTTAAATATTATTTAAACTTTTGAGTATTTTGTTAATGGAGGAGTGAATTAAAAGCTATTTCTGCCAAAGAAGGCTCATTATAAATTAGCACATTTCTTATCCTAGCTAAGACTCAATATTTTCATTTGTGAATTTTAATTATATTGTGAAGAATTGGGAAATGTGATATTTTGTTTTGATAAGTTTGTTTTGATAAGTTGTTTTAAAAGTTATTTTCTACTTGAAAGCTACCTAGAAAATGTGTGTTTCAAGAAGATAAAAGAGAATAGACAAAATTACCAGACACAAGCACTAGTAATAAGGTACTTACCAACATAAGAAGGTATTTAAATGCTTATATAAGAAGAACTGCATTTGCTTTCATCTGCACCAGTGATTCCGGAGGGACTTTGTGGAGTGGCCCTAATTTTTTTTCTGAAATATTCTTATAAATCTAATATAGTCTTTGAAAAGCAATCAATTATGGTATGATGGCTATATTATTAGGAACATTTAATATCCAGTCCTATAGTATTTTTCAAACTTCTCAATTTTAAAGGTAGCATATATAAATTTTTACTAAATAAAGGTTAATACAAGTTAAAGGTAAAGAAGATCACAGAGATAAAAATACATTAATAGATAATAGGTAAGTAAATAATATGGATAACTATTAACAAGTTAAAATCATATCATAAGCATTCACATTAGTGAATAGTTTCACAGAGATCATTTGATAATGATAACTCCGACTATTGTAGAAAATACAGCATAAGTATTTGAAATATATCTACTTACATCTAGGATGCATTTATATTTGAAATTACCTAAGCTTTCATTTACCTCTTAGACCATATTTTAGATACATTGTTACAGACAGCAAATAATCCAGTGATTATTTATTATTACATTCATTAAAAGTCAAACACAATGAATACTTTCGTTGTTACTGCTGTTTGGAGACATTACAAAATTTCTATGTTAAATTGTTTTCATTTAATGATTTAAAAATATTTTGTCATAGTTTTCATGTCTCCCTTTCTTACTGATTTTAAAGATATTGTTATAAAATCCTATGAGATGATCATGAAATATAAAAATTTCTGTAGAGACAATCCACACATAAAAAATACATTATTTTCTAAAAGCATGTTGATAATTCAGTAGAATTCAAGAGTATTTACTGAGCATCTGGTATTCTCTGATCATAATTAATTTGCTAACCTATTAGAAAGTACTCCATTAAAATTTCTCTAGATTAACTCTCCTTCCACCATTCAAACAATTCCCTCCGTTTGCCTCTCATTATTTAGAAACTTTCTTGAGTGTATTAACAGAATTTTGCTTTTATTAACCATTCAATTCCTTAATTCTCAGTGATCAAATTTCACTGCCAATGCTCCATTTAATTTGTGCCTTCAAGGATCATGAGTGTCTTGATAGTTTCAAAAGCCAAGGGAAATTATCTGACTACCATCTACCCCTCTGACATTGTAGAGAATATTTTCCATACCTACTTCTCTTATTCTTCTTTACACCTTTTTTTCCTAGAATGAATCTTTGTCTCCAGAATTTATCTTCTTCATTCTATTTGTATTTTTTTTTAAACTTTAAGTGGTTACTAGCTTTAGGCATTGCTCATATCTTTATAAAATCTCTAGTCCTAGCATTCTTTCTGGGGTTTGCCATTGCTGTTTTAATTTCAATATTTTTAGGAACAAAGTCAGTGCCATTGACTCATTTTCTACTTCTAGCTTACTCTCTACACCGATTTTTATTTCTCCAAATCTTGCCCATACTATTGAATTTAAACATGTACTTTGCTGAAAATGTTACACTGAGTCAGCATTACACACTGTTTACTTACATCATTTTAATCACAGTCATCAAATTTGAATATCTTACTGTGACATTCAAATTGTGTACAGTGTGATTGCAGTCTAACTTCCTTACCATTTACCAGTCCCATTGATGGTTTTAACTCACCATTTGTGTTCCCTGAACTTTTACCAAGATGCTCATTCCTCTGGAATGTATCTTTTTTAATTACATATATATATATATATATATATATATATATATTTTACTATTCAGATCTTTTTTTTCTTTATTAATTTATGTTACAATGTTTACTTTCTTTTCTCAAGTGTAGTCCCCCTCAGGTTTCTTCCACTGATTCACCTGTGCACTGTCACCATAGTCCCTTGTGCTCTTTGCGTTCTCTCCCACCCACAGTATGTGTCTGATTTATAGTTGCTTAGTTTTGTTTTGTTGTATTGTTTTTTTTCTTTATTTAATCTTATGATTTTTTTTTCTTTCCCTGCTCCCTTATTTGGTTCTCCTATATTCTTCCTATAAGTGGAACCATCCGATATTTTTCTTTTTCATTGATTTATTTCACGGAGCATAATCCCTTCTACCTCCATCCATGTTGCTGCAAATGTCATTAGTTTATTTTTTTTTTTATTCCAATCCTAGGCATCTACCCAAAAGACACAAAAGCACTAATCCAAAAGGATACCTGCACTCCTATGTTTATTGCAGCTCTATTGACAATAGGTAAGACTTGGAAACAACCCAAATGTCCAAAAATAGATGACTGGATCAAGTAGATGTGGTATATATACACAATGGGATGCTATTCAGCAAACAAAAAATATTAACAGACTGTATCTTTTAACTCACTTTTCTTGGAAAGTATAATACAATTTAGAATAATTTCAGTTAATAATACTGCACCTCTAGAGATGCTACTTGTGCATAGCACGTGTTCATTGAATACAAGAAATTATATATATTTTTTATTTACAGTTGTAGTCACAGAAATAATGGTAGTAATGTTCAATATCCATTAAATTGGTAATTATTTTTATAGAAATTTATCTATTGCCTTTCTTATCATTGTTTTTTCCTTCCAGTTATAATTATTTCTTTTTTTATTAATACTCTCTCCATTTGGACAAAGATGATTCATTATTACTTCCACTGTGATTTTTGCTGTATTATCATATCATTTATAAATTTCATATCTACTGACTCATAGATATTTATTGTTAATATTGATTGAAAGATCATAGATAGATGTACTATTTTTAAATTATGTACAGGTATAAAGCTTGTTATATTCATAACACTTTAAAAAAAGGAATAAGTGAGATGAATAAAAGTTCTTGTGTTCATTTACTAAGGATTTGGAAGGAGTTTTAAGTAACTACTAATTTTAAAAGGAGAAAACCTGGTTAGTTGTACATAGAGTCATTTGAAATTGCGTGTTTAATAAAATAATTGGGTTTCTAGTTTTAGAAGAAGGGAACTCCTTTATCCATTTTATGAAAATCTTTCTCTCATCCATACTTAAAATAATGATCTTCTATTCAAATAAAACACAGATAATAAGACTACTATGTTTAAGCTTTCAGTTAAATGGAGGGTGGGAAAAATATAGGTGAGATTATTTTACTTCTACAGTTAAAACAGAGTCATGGTAGAGTTAGAACAGGAATATGAGGGAAGCAAATTAGCCTCTTCTCAACACAAAATAGAAATACGTGCTTTTCAGAATATGCAGATACTAATTATTCAAGTACCAAAAGGCAAGATTTTTTAGAGCTTCCTACCCCCTTCTAAAAGAATGAAGGTTAAATTCCAGAAGTGGGTTCAATTCCTGGAAGTGCTTGATGTTATTCAGAAATAAAGAGAAAATTGGCAGCAAATTGAAAAGGAAATAAAATTCAGCATTATGTAATCATGGAGAGATACAACAATTAGTGTAGAGTGTTCTATTTAGAATCAGTGTTTAAAGCAGTCATAAGACACATTTGCTAAAACTAAGAAAAGTTTCACATAATTAAAGACACAGAAGAGGCTGGATTTTAATAAAATTAAGAGATAAGAGAATATAAAATTAAGACCTTCCATGCAAGATTATTTATAAATAATAGAAATAATAATAATAAACACTTCTATTGCAGGTACTGTCTGTCAGGCATGTATAAAGTCCTTTGACTGTCATAATAACCTAGACCTTAGGCACTATTACAATAAGAGTGATGGTCTCATCTACACATATAGATTAACTAACTAATTTGGATTTACTGTGGTGGCCAAAATCTCTACTTAACACCCAGAAAAGTGGAAACAGAGGATGATATGTGTAATTGTACTGCAAATAAGTTTTCTCAGTTATGTTGATTTCAGCCTGTCTTCTACAACATCGTGGCTTTTTCTTTTTTACATTTTATTCGTGATACTCCTTTTCTAAGAAACATTATTCTTTAGAAAGGACACTTTGAAAATTAGAAAAAATTGAAAGCGAACAAAACTGGGTTTTCCTTTATCTATATCTGTGATCAACAGCAGTGACCATGTCTGTCAAAAAGAACCACTAAAAAGAAGTGTGTATCATTTCAGATTTATTATACTTCAGATATATGTATTACATCATATACATATTTACACACATATGTGAGTGTAACTGTAGGTGTGTGTGTGGTGTGTGTGTATATACATATAGCCACTGTATTTGTTTTATAACATTGCCATAAGAAATTAGCACAATCTTGGTAAATTAAAAAAGAAAAAAATATATTATTGCACAGCCTTTTAGATCAGAAATCTGTCACAGGTTCAGTGGGCTAAAATAAATATGTCTGTGCCTTGGTGGTGGGTATACCTCTAAAACATATTCAAATGTCATAAACCAGTGTCACCTCAATAAAAAGGGGAAGAAGGGAGGAAGGAAGTAAGAGAGGGAGGGAGGAACAGAGGAGGAACAGGAAGGGAGGGAGTGAAGGAAGAAAGGGATGGGTGGAGGGAGGGAGGGAGGAACAGAGGAGGAACAGGAGGGGAGGGAGTGAAGGAAGAAAGGGAGGGGTGGAGGGAGGGAGGGAGGAAGGCACTTTGTATACCTTTCCAGAGCTTCTAAAGGAGAATCCATTTCCATGCCTTCTCCAGTTTCTTGGGACTACCCACATTACTGGTCGTGGGCTCCTTCCTGTATCTTCAAAACCAGCAACATCTCATTTTTGTGGCCTTTTTCTAGCTGTCATATCTGCCTCTACTCCCAACTGGAAAACATTCTCTGCTGTTAAGGACACATATGATTAGATTGGGTCTCCCTAGATAATCCCAAAATATCTCTTCTTGTCAATTCCAGAACGATCTCATCTGCAAAGACTACTTTGTCATGTAAGATAGCATGATCACAGTTTCTGAGTATTAGGACATGAATGACTCTTGGAAGTCATTTTACAGTCTACCAGACACACACACAAAAATTAGGTGACGGAAATGTCATTGCAATTCTCATGGCTTCTATTTTATTTTATTTTTCTCTGAAATAAGTTAATATCTGCTATGTGTGTAGGGAACAATCTTGAGGAAAATAGAGTGTTATCTGTGTGTGTGTCCAGGAGATGGGGTTGTGTGGACAGGGGTTATATGTGTATGCTGGGCTTGGGGACATAGATATAAAACTGTGTTTGAAAAAAGTTATTTAGTATTCCTTTACAAAGTCAGATAAAGGTAAAGAGTTGTACTCAATATAACCCACTTTCTTTGGTTTCAAAAATCTTATCAGTGACAGAGGTGGTTGACTGTCTGATATCCCATAGACCTGTGATAGTTACTGCTGAGGTATTTTGTGGGTGGTGATGGAGCCCGGATTTAATCTCTCTGCTAAAATCCTGTGTACATTATTTCTCCATCAATGATATTTTTAAATTTAGTTTTGGCTTAAAAATAGAAGAATATTTTATTTCTTAAAAACAAAAGACAGATGCTTCAAAACTGTGTTGTCTGTTTTATATCACTTAAATTGGCTATTTGGATTAAGAATGTTAGTATAACTGTTATTTAGTTAGTTCTAACACCAAAGATATTTATATCCTTTCATTCATTGATCAGTGCTATATTGATAAAAGAAATAATGTTAAGACACTTTTGAGCACTTCTTGTGGCACACTTAAATGTGCAGTGTCATTTCCAGATATTTTGGAGTTAGTAGCAAATTAGTGGTGAAGCAGTATAACTAAAAGTCTGACTAAATGTGAACCTATACCTCCAAATCACATACAGAGTTGTAAGCTGTTGTTACCTCAAAAGGAATAATAAGACAATTAAAAAATAAAAATAAATATATCACTAAAAATACAGGCACCCCTTTTAATAGAGATGGATAACAGCTATTTGCAAGGCTAGATTTTAAAGACTGTGAGTCCCCAAGAAAAATGACAGAATCGGATGTCATTGAATTTTATTCCCAAGTCTAATGTTTCATTTTTCTTTATAGATTACAGGTGATGGGCTATGCTGAATGTTCTTCATTTTTCAATAATACCCACTTTTTAATCACCAGAATTCTTTTGCTTTTTGGGTTCTGCTAGTTTAGTATTACACCTATCACTCTTATTGATACAAGTAATATTTTTCTGCAATGAGTTATTTCAGTTACTTGATACAGTTAGACTTAAGTTCTTTTGCTAGTCTAACTTGGCAATTCATGCTCCAGATAGATATATGGTGTAGTGAAGAAGATTTAGTAAGACAAGACATTTTTCCTCTCTGGACATTTTGGTACATAAAAGTCTTGTCAGTTTGGCATTTGCTACTTTTGCTTTATGATTTTGCCCTACTTTCTGTCTTTCTACTCCATCTTTATCAAACTACTGAAATACATTTTACTAAATACTCCAGATGGAGTGGTGGCATTTTTTGCTTTTGGATAGAAGCTAGGAAAATTGCCAAGTAACTATTACTTTTATAGTCCCATGTTTTTAACATATTGTATAATGCTAGACTTGCCCATAACTGTCTTATTACTAATTATTGATGATTTTTTTCTGAAATTCCCAATCTCATAATTGAGTTATTTAGAATGCATGAAAGAATAGTAGACACTGAAAAATACTTGCTGATGATGAGTATTTTTTCACACTATTAGTGTTTCAGTACAGGATGCTTTCATTTTAACACAGAAACCACAGTAAACTCAAAAGGAGCCTTTCATTTTTCACTTGCTTTGAATTTATTATACAATGTAGAATGTCAGTAAATATTTAGAGAATGAAAGAATGCTTAACATGTCTAGCTGCTGTAAAGATTAACGGGATGCTGACTGTAGAGCAACTCTGTATTTCAGTTTTTATTCGTTTAAGAAATGTTAGACTTCAACTTTGATTAATGACAGACAAGATACTTTGGACAACCTCTCCCACCCAGACCACGTAGAACACATGGAAGAGGTGTCAGTGTTGTAATATGTCACCCAGAGAAGATCCAAAAGATGGAAATACGTAGGTGTCAGGAAAGTAAGTTTAACAGAACAAGACAACTTTGCAGTAACTGGAGTATTAAATGATGAGTTGGGAAGAAGCAATGATTACCTAAAAAGCATTCACATTTTAATTTGGGACTATAAAATACTGCAGCTCGAAATAAATATGAATTAGAAGTAGACTATCACTTGTTTACTTACAGGGGAAAATAAGGAGATATAACAACTATTTGCACTGTAGTATAGTGGGATGTATCCTAGATCAGATGAAGGTCATTACTAGAAAAACTGGAGAAATCTAAGTAAAACCTGCAGTTTAGCTAATAGCATTGTGCCAATGCTGAATCCTTGATATAATAATTGTACTGTGGTTATTAAAAGTGCCATTATTTTGCTTATCTAGTCATATGGAATTTTCTCTATGAACATCGCAATCACTGAGAAAAATATAGGTTGTGAAGTATGTTGATGCTAAGCACAATAATCAACAAAAAGAAAGCAGCACTATAATTAAAAGCAAATATTTCATAATAATAAATGGCTCCATTCTCCCAGAGAATATAGCAATTCTCAATTTGAATGCACATGCTAATACCTGATAATACATTACAAGAGAAAAAAATTGTGAGACCCGAAAGAAATATCTACCAAGTGTAGAAAGACAGACACAATGACAAGAAGATCAAAGGATAATAAAATGAAAATGCAATCCAGAGATTCAAATAATAATTTAGTTGCTTATAAACAATTAAACATAACAATAAAATAAGAGCAATTACATAATATTAATGCCAGAATTTAAAAAGTATATATCATACAAATCCAGAAATATTAAAACATAGATTTCATTAACATCTTCATAACAATATACAGTAAAATGTAGGAAAAATGGACACAGTCCTAAAAAAAATAACTTAGCAGCACTGACCCAAAGTAAAAGAAAACTGGAAAAATCTAATTGTTATTAAATGATTCAAATCCAAACTACAGCCTATCTGCAATTAAATCCACACTAAAATGACTTCACAGTTTTTTTATTTAGTGAAGGTGTGACATCAATAATGCAAAAAGTATTTTGGGGACATTAGAAAAAGGAGTGTTCTTATCCTGATTTATTTTATATAACCATCATAAACTCAATTCCAATATATAAAAAGGATGTTATGAGAAAGGGAAATTTCAACCTTTGTTACAGATGTGTAGTCAAAGATTATAAATAAAATATAAGTAAATACAATACTTCAAAGGTAGTACTCCTTCCTTCTCGATTTTTTGAAAGAGTTTGTGTAATATAGGGACTATTTCGTTTTTGAATGTTTGGTAGAATTCATTTGTGAAACCATCTGGTCCTGGGCTTTTGTTTTTGGGGAGGTTTTTAATTACTGTTTCAATTTCACTACTTGTGATTGGTCTGTTTAGGTGTTCTATATCTTCTTTGTCTAGTT